>AGDA01006362.1:0-31256 GCA_000281935.1 Mengenilla moldrzyki | reverse complement strand
CAAACATAACACAAAATTCATTGAAAAAAAATCTAAGAAAAAATAACAGCAATGTTTTTTTTTATAAATATTAATAAATTCGTTATTAATCTACTTCGATTAATTAGAAAAAATTGCTTAAAAGTATTAAATATATTTATCAGATATTTTGATATCTCGAAGGACATCTCTCAGCTTAACAAACAAATCAATAGAGGACGTTGATCTTCTTGATGACTGTTCAGATCGTTGAGCAATCACTTTGCGAAGCATACGTACCGGTATTTTATTTTATAATAATTACAATCGCAATTGGTTGCCTTTGGTCAGTCACACGAAACGTAAGTTTCTATCGGATTGATGAGGTTCTGCTATATGAAACCGGAGACAACTACTTGTGTCGTTTTATCCCGGCAAACCATATAATATTGCTGCAATATTACACGTAATTTCGTAATATTACAATGTAAGCTTGAAGTAAGGTCTATGTAATGTCCCTATTTTACACCTTTTGTAATATTATGATAGCATTACATTGTAATATTTTAAAATATTAAAATGAAATATCTCGTAATATTACATTGTAATATTTCATAACATTATAATGTAATGTTACCATAATATTACGAAAGGTGTAAAATAGGGACATTAGATAGACCTTACAGCAAGCTTACATTGTAATATTACAAAATACGTGTAATATTGCTGCAATATTGCAGTAATATTACATGGTTTGTCGGGTATCTTATACGTCCATATTCCGATCTGGGTAATCTGAGCTTATTAACTCTAAGCTGTTGGCTATTCTTTACTTTTAAATGCAATACAAACGCAACGTTTTAGCGCGAATTTTAAATAGATGTTAACATTTTATTAAAAATAAACAAAAATTTTATTTACTAATTTGAATTAGTAATTGTTCTGGTTTTAGTTTTTTCCGAAAAAATGTTGATTTTTCGATTTTATTTATTTTCTACGATGCTAAATTTTTGTTAAAATCGTTGAATTATTTCATTTTAAGTATACTGTACGAAACTGTAATTATGTTGAATTCAATGAAAATTAGCGAAGTTGGACTTTTGTGCACTGAAAATTAACCGTAATTATTTCTAATTCTAAATCGTTTCCGTAAGCAAATTTGCAAATAACGGCGTATCATTCTGGTGATTCAGAGAAATCAGACAAAGCAAAGACGCTTTTTGTTCGATGCATGGACAATTGTCCAAATTAGCATATAGAAATGCAATGAAGGTTTTCCGTACAAAACACGTCTTTGTTCTCCATAAGTATAAATATAAACGAAGTTGAGCAGATTTTCCTGTATTTATTTCAGTGATTGTGAGAACTATGAGTGATACGGAGACTACGGGAAATTCGTCCCAAAACCGAACGCGGACGGAAAGCGAGTGCTCGCTGACCGAACCTGAAACTGCCTCAAATTCTGGTCCAAAAAGGTATTCATTTAAACTCTTCACTTATGTTATCATATTATAGTCTTATATACTAAATATGTACAGAAACATGTTTATATTTATGCAAAATTTTTACTTTATATAGAGAAAGTATACTTTACTTACCACAAATTTTTAAAAACAATATTACTCGAAAGTTTTGTAACGGGTTTTATCTTTTAATATTCTCTAAAACATTTTTAACATGGTTGCTTTTCATGGTTTTAGTGGTATTTTTATATTGTATAACTATGTGCTTACAGTAAAAACTTTTTTGCCATTGATTTTATAAGCTATTTCTAGTGCTATTTTAATATCATATCCTTACATGTTTTTAACATTTTTTTAAAATATTTTCACCATGGTATTTATAACACTTTTTTTTGTTAAAGTAATGTTTTTGCAATATGTTTCTAAATATGTTTTGATCATAGTTTTATAATAAGTTTCCTCTGTTATTTTCATCACATATCAAGTTGCTCTTTTATTTAAAAACATTTATGTAATATAATATTTTACTCATTATTTTTTATAACATGTTCAGAAGAAACATTGTGATCTCTGTGATCCGGATAGGAATAGCGGCCCTAAAAACAGATGGATGGATATCATGTTTTTCACTCTTGTTTTACATACTGTCTGAAAACCACTCTAATACACTTTTTACTTTATAGCATTTTTTAAAATTAATAGTCACTTGCAGTAGCAGTATAAGGCGTTTTCGTAAATATACTTCGAATAGGAGAATCACTAGCTTAAAGTTGCCTTACTTTTATGTTTTTTGTAAGGTCGAGTAAGTTTTCCAAAAGATTCTATCAACCCAGCTCTTTCTGGAGTTTATTTACGAAAACCTTTTGACATAGCTAGCAAAAAGTCATGCTCTTTGGCATTAAATTTTTAAAACCCGGATTTTCAGTTTCAATTTTTACCGGTTACAAACCCTAATTGCGACATTATGAAAGTGTAAAAAGTAATGATTGTTATGTGTGTTCAAACAGATACTAAAAGTGGGAAACTCTAAACCTTTTGTTTTTGCGATAAATTCACTAGAAATATAAATCTGTATAGTTAGGAGTGTTTTGAAAATTACTCTTATGAATAATCATAAAGCATAATTTTTTTATAAAAAAATAATTTTAATATTTTTAAATCGTAAATAAATGTAGACAGAGAACTGTTTCATTAAACTGTGCTTCAGTGGCTGCTTCGCCACCAAAATTCGTCTCGTTTGAAGAAATTGTGCATGCAGCAAATAATTTACGTGATATGTCACTTATTCATCAAATCGTGCTCGATGATAATTTTAAAATTGACGAATCAGCAGCCACATCTGTTTCATCGCCAGCCGGTCAAGTTAAAGAGGTGATCAAGAAGGCATTTTGGGACGTGGTGCGCGAAAATCTGTCCAAAGATCCGCCTGATTATGCACAAGGCTTGGTTTTGTTAGAGGATATCAAGCAAGTATTTTAAATATTATTAAAGTAGGCTTTTGTAAAGAGCCACATTGTTATAGATATTGTTATAACTCTGGTGTTGAGTTACTATACTTATTAAAGACGAAATTCGAATCTGAAAATGAAAAGCAAATTTGAAATCGCATTTATAAATAATAAAAAATTTGTTAGTAAAAATCAATAATAAAAACAGAATTATTGTTAAGGATAAAAATAAAACGCGACTGAAGAATCACGAAACTGATCATTGAAATTACTTATTTCTTATTATTTCAAATATTAAATGTTTTAAGCTGTTATTCAGTAAATGTTTTACAACGTATGACAATAGCTTTTTACAATCACCTTAATTTTTACTTTTTATTTTCTTAAAATTTAGAAGTAAATTTTGTTTTAAAGGCTCTATTTTCGTTAATATTACCACAGCATACAAAAATTCATCGTGAAATCAGTGAAAAGCTCGATTCGGATTTAATTAAACAACAAGCAATTAATAATACACTGGACTTTAAAGTATGTATTTGAAAACTGTGTAATTGAAATAGAAAACGTTTTTTAATTAATGCCTTGACTTATTTAGGTATTATTTAATCCGAAAATTTTACAAAAATTTTATTGATTTATTTAAAAAAAAGAAATTTAACATTTTTATTATGTAATAATTGTTTGCCTTCCATGCCTTTTTTAGCGTTGGTTCTATTTACCTGATTTTGATTCTAAATTAGGGGTTTCTAATATTTTTGTATTCTAGAATACATTATAAAATGTTGGTAGAGTGGCGAGCATCATCTATTTTTAGTTGACAAATACCTTCCATAACTTTTCATTTTTTCATTATTATTTTTCTTAGATTCTTATTTTGTATATAAATATTAAACGAAAATGATTTAAAATTTTGAATTATTATTCAGAATTCATACAAATAGGAAATGTATTTTTCCTTTGTCGAATTGTGGCGGGCACATATGAATCGCTCCTCGGGCGCCATGGTGTCCACGGGCACGGAGTTGTAAACCTCTTCTCTAAGTACTCAATATTTACAGATTTTACTTTAATGTCTCCAATCACATTGTATACTTTAGTTACACTAAACAATTTTATGAGTTAGCTTGCCTTTCACTTATGTTGAGTTAGTAGTGCAATAATATAAATTTTAAAAGGTTTTCCTTATTGACGTAGTCATGGAAAAATTAAGCGTGGACCGAATATTTAAACGTAACTAACGCTTCTAAAAACTTAGAAACAATTATTCAAGCGTACATCTGTATAAAAATAATCATTATTAATGATTTTTATCTATTATTTTAGTCTGATGAATTAAAATTTTCAAATTAATAAAAATTATGCGCATCTTATATTTTTTCTCAAGTTATCGAAAGCGATATTTACGTTCAGTGCTCAGTCCAGACTTTCATCATCAGTCACCGTAGTTTTTCTCCAAAGAATTAAATAAACAGCAAAGAATAAAACTAATAAACAACTGAAGTGCTGCCTGCTTTCTTTACATGTCTATTTTATATTCATTCTAATTTGTGAGTTCAAATTAAAAAAATAATTAAAAAATCAAATTCTACAATTTGGTCTAATTACATATGTTTGTGACGTAATATTTATACTTTATAAGTTATAATATATCAACAACAACGAAAACATGACAATATTTATACAGGTTGTTTTAAAATATGTCGGAAAAGTAAATTGCTTAAAATGACCTATTTGTTTGAATGTGTTTCCGTCGTTTGACGAATTGTGAAAATAAAAAGACCATATTTTTTGTACAAAAATTTTTATAGAGACTACTTCTAAATATAGTTAAGTATCGAAAAGAACTTATTATAAAGAAAAGTAATCAATCAGGTAAAACTGTTACAGTAGTTTCAAGAGCATAACGGTGACCAATGTGAAATCGTCTACCACTATATATATATCTTTTATTTATTTATTTCATCTATTTCAAAACACACGGTACTTATATTTTATTACAGAAAATTCAATATATTAGGTTATAACTGATTTTTATGTATTTTTCGTTTCAAAATTTTTTGTATTTTTTTTAAAGCATTACACAGATTATATTATTGAGACAATGGGTAAATTGTGTTCACCGGCTCGTGATGAAAAAATCAAAGAACTGTTGCAACTTATTGATATTGTTGACATCTTCAAAGGCATTTTGGAAGTATACATCTTTATTATTTGATGTTACATACTGAAATAACTATTAAAATTTAAACTTTGTGCTTATTCGACATTACTGTTTGTAAAATGTTCTTAGAAAATGAAATCTTAGTTCTTATTGTATAATTTTGAAAATTTAAAGAAAGAAATAGTACTATTAGCAAAGGATTTTATACATCAACAGTCTATACATTTTCTAAGAACTCAAAGTTATACTGTTTACAAAACTGAAATATTTTTAAATTTTAATGTCAATTTTTAGGGTGTGAGAAAAAACGTTCCTCAAATTTAAATTTCTTTACTCTAAAAGAGTAGAGTATAAATAATTAGCTTCAAATGTGGAATTATTACAGAACTTCTTTTAACAAACGTCAAAAATTATGAAAATCTTTTCAAAGAGTGTTTTGACTTCTACGGCTTGCAAAAAAACACTCAGTAAAAATGGTTCTTTAAAAAAGAAAGATTCAGTTTTATTTATTTAATAAAATAAAAGGTGTAAAAAATCTAACTCAACAAAAAATATTTGAGATTCTTTTAATTTAAAAAAAACAATGTTGATAATTTACAAATTTAATGATTTAGTGATATAAAAATTAATAAGTTATCTGTTGTGATGGGTCTTTTAGAAGGTCTATTCAGAAAAACCAAAACCACACTACTCACCCCAGGAAGTACCAAAATCCGTTATGCGGATTACTGAATCATCAGAAGTTGATTTCGCTCTAGGCTATTGGAAGTAAACTTCCAGCTAAAGCATATAATAAATAAGTGGCTTTTTAGTCATCATTTGACCAGAATCCACAATAGAATTTCGGCTTTCCCTCATATAGACATTACGTTGTGTTCTTTTATTCGAGGTACAGGTGTTGTCAAAATTGCTTTCCGGGCTCGTATCGAGACATATTTGGCGTTTTTTAGTCGGTGCAGGAGACGCTATACTGAATCAGGCGGCGGAAATTCTTCACCGCAAGGTTTAGGTGCAAGAAGGCCTGTGAATCTAAGTACTAATAAAAACTAGCCTTCCCGCAATTTCTCCTAAACCCGTCATTAAATTAAATAAGGGAATGTTACGTCAACCATAATAAAATAACCAAACAGTTTCTAATTAAGTTCCAAAACACACACAGCCCTATGATGGGGCTCGTAAAAATTTGCGCTTGAGCAAGCCCACCTCTGTCTTTAGACGGAATCCGCAAAAAGTAGAGTTATGTTATTAAAAATACTTATAAATATACTTATTTTTTGTTATATAAGTATATTTTTACTAGATTTTATATTTTTTTATAAAAGCAAAAGTTTTTATACTAGTCCAAAATCTCCGTATAACTTTTTATCCGTGTAAGGTCGAAATATGACTGTTAGGTTATTCGAGTTTTGCTATTTGTGTGCAAACACAATTCATTTTAATTTTCACATAAGATTGAAATGTGTAACATCTAAGAAAACATTTTTAAACTTTCTAATATGTGATTTTTATATTAGACTTTAGACTTAATGAAAATTGATATGGCAAATTTTATAATTGAAGTTACGAAGCCGGAGCTAATGGCTACCAGTACCGAATGGGAGCGGAAAAAATTTGCTGAAGTACTAGCTGTGCAACCAAATGGACTTCGGAATACTACTAATTGGCTTGTGGCGCACATAGATAAATATAAGGATAGAGATCCTTCTGATCCATTGCAGTTACGACAAACCGTATCGACAGTTTTATCAGAAGCTTATGTAGCATTGTTAGTCTGGGATGAAGAGAAATTTGATGATTTTCCTGAAGTAAACACTTATTTTATAATTACTTTTATTCTCATTAAAATCTAATTTCGTAGACGTTGATATTTGATCGTGATAAGTTAATTGATTTGCAAATTCGATTTCAAAAAATATCGCTTATTGGAACAATTCTTTTAATCGTTTCGAATTTGATCAGTTTCGACTCGAAAATTTTACTAGAATTCAAAGAAAATTTGAAGGATAAAATTGGAATTCTTCTCGATAGTGCAAAGACTAAAAAGTATTTCTTACTGTGTTTTCAATTACACTGTATTGCAAAAGAATTGACGTATTAAGTTTTTGGTATGATCGTTCTTTTATGTAAATACAGTGTTTAGTATATTTTTTTAGTACATTATATACTATAAACTAGAGGTTCCCAACCCCGTGCCCGTGGCCACCATGTTGCTTGCGGAATGATTCGTATGTGTCCGCTACTATTCGACAGAGAAAATTCATTCTCCGTGTGTATGAAATTTAGTTTTTAATTTTCAATCATCTTCATTTATTATTTATTTGCAAATTATGAATATAAAATATAAGCTATACTTGCTAGGTGGGGTTAGTACCCAAGTACTGCAGCCATGTGGCTTATTGTACTTCTAGCAAGCCGGTAGTACAAAAGAGCAATTACATATATATACAACATCCAAGTAAAGGCCCAAATGTGTTTCTATGAAATAGCCCAGTTGAAATCTCCCTGTTCCAGTATGGTCACTTCCAAGATAAGGAACGCTGTCCAGAGTCTCTAAACATTACTTTTATAAACCTCGCCCCAGCAACTTGGCTGTTGGTCTCTCCATTATGGGTCCAACCAATTCCAAATCGTGAGAATAGTAATTGAAAAGCTGTTGCTTTTCTTCCGACAAGAGAATACATCTAATAGGTTCTCCTATCCTAAAACGTGATCATAAGAAAAAAGAGACGTGGGTGCTGGTGCTTGAAATTTTTCTTCCCCTAACCGTTTTCAGCATTATCTACTTGTGTTAAGCCTGCTTTCAGGGTCTAATTTCTTCTTTAGAGCACTGGCTTATTTTTCTTTTACGATTTTCCTGCATTTAACACCGGAAAGCATTGTTTCCTTTCGAGGAAAGTTCCCTAGAAACTTTTTTTTTACATGGATGTTTGATTGGTTGATCTCCTTTTATTTTATCTAGATTCATATGAATCTGATAGTCATCGGGTAAGTGTAAGGTCAGCATCGCAGTGACCCGATGATGACGATGTAAGGCTCTTACTCTAGGGGGTCGCCCTGTACTCTAGAGGCCCCGTTGTCCTAATCACTCACTCCGGATAGAAATCATCCAATCGGCACGGGTCGTTTTACACCTTAGGCTGGGAGTGAGGAAGAGGGTTGGTCCGCGGCCTCTTATTTGCTTATTAGAGGCTATTCCAATGGGACGTTTGGCTATCCGCCTCCTGCCGACGCGCTCAGTAGCCCCCACAGCCCTGATTATTAAGTTTCATTTTTATCCGCTTTTAATCATATAGTTTTATTATTGTATTATTTACAATAGTATGTAGTTAATATTATAATTATCGTCGCGTAAAAAAACATAATAATGGCCTTAACGATGTTCCTATAGCGGAGCATTTTTAGAACATGTCTACATAAAGACTAAAGTTAAAAAAAAATTTTTATAATAATCTGAAAAATTAAAAAAACTTTAAACGTGATTTAGAACAAAAATGGCTATATGGTTTTTTAAAAGTTGGCATATGTCACAGTTATCTATTATATCTTAGGAAATCATTTAAATAGTTTAAAGTTAACTAAATTTTATATTTTCTATCACATTTTTAGTGAAATTGACGGGATGATAAATGAAATCGCCGATTTTGTTATTGAAGAAATCGTTAAAAAGTTTAATGAATTAGAAATTCGAAACTTAAGTGATGAGAATAAAACGCTTTTAAAATTACAAATTTGTGAAATTAAACAGCCCAGTCATCGGATCCGACAGTTAGTAGGTAAGAAAATTTTAAGTATTCCATATTCTGGCCTGAAACTTCTCCATAACGTGGGTATCGAAAAATTTTTAAACCTTATACTTGGTTGTCGCCCATTTGGCTAAAAAGATATATGCATGATTTTTAGACGATGGAAATTTTATGTATATGATAATAATGTAAAAAACTCTAAGATCCGTAAATATAATCAAATTCCACGAAAAAAAAACCTGATCATACATATTTTAACTGAATTTTTTCTCGGCAAACAATGTGTTAAGACCAGAATCGATGTGGGTAGCGGGAACAATAGGAAAGAGGACGAAATGTTCATAACGGTGAATTTTTAATGAAATTTATTATTATTAAAGTAAAAATTTATAATATAAAAAAAGAACTTGATTCCGGACTTAATTCTACCAGTGGTGAATGTTCGATGATGTTCGAAGACCAGACTTAAGTGTATGACGAGGTTTCGACAATAAAAACTAACTAATTGATAATTGACGATGATCGCAAGATTCTTGAATTCTGGACACTTTTATGATTTCCGACTTCGAAACTTTGCTTAATAGTTCAGTGTAGCTGGTCGATGATTTAATTGACTTACACTGACTGCTTGACTGACTTAGAATCTAGTTTATAGTGTTTTGCTGTGGAATTTAGTTGACTCAGTTTCAAACTTTAATCTCTTAACTTCAGCAAATAGGATGCTGATTCTGCTTATTCTTGTTTTATTTAGTTCAGGCATCCTAGTGATTTTTGATCCTCGTTCTTTAGAGCGGAAATTCTCATTTCTAATTTACTTATAACGTTCTCCACAATATTAGGTTTTTTATGTTGTCGAAAACCAATTAATAAGTTTTTGGGTTCGTGACATTTAATAGATTGTTCGAAAACCCATTTTAAGTTCGAACATAACAAATATATTTCATTTTTTTAAAGCCTCAATAAATAAAAAACTCCATTTTCAAAAGAAAAAATCGGTATTTTTATTGTGAAAAACATGTGATTATTTTTATATTACAAAAAAGTATCAATACTGGATATTATTCAAATGAAATTTAAGAATAGCATTATTTATTATATATATAATTCAGTGAAATTTTAATCAGTGGTGCGGAGCCGGAGTCGGAGTAAGGAACTGTACTTTTCACTTTTTCAAGGAGTTAGAGTCGGAGTCGGAGTGGGAGCCGACGTTTGAGATTCTAAAGAGCCGGAGTTGAAATCGAAAAAAAATTGTCGGCTCCCCACCACTGATTTCAATATGTTCTACAGTGCTAAGAAGCCCCATTTTCTATGTGTATTACATAAGTATTCTAAAAAGTTTATTCTGTATTCCAGATTTATTACTAATTAGTAATACATTAATGTATTTCAGCATTTAAGCTATACAGAAATGGTTAAAAAGTTTGGAAAACGGCGTTCTAGTCTAAATTTAAAATACGACTTATCAAACAAACACCATTATTTTTTTATTTAATTAATCGAAATCTTTAAGAATTAGATATTTCATAATTGTTTTTTTTTTAATTTTTTAGTGACTAGATTGAAAGAGTTTTTGCTTCAAGTGATTACGTCTTCAACTGCAGCACCTCAGAAAGTACCAATTGGCCTATCCACCATGCAAAAAGAAATTGCACAAATTTCTGGTCAATTTTTACGTATCGTTTCGCGCAACCGAACAGTTTACGCCGAATATTATTTGGACATTGTAGAAAAGCAACTTAAGCAAAATTAAACAAAATTAGTCATCAAATGTAGCATTTAGACTTTTTTTCGTATAAAATTGTTTAAAAAAATAGAACAACAAATGATAAACCGTGGCAAGAATACCGGTATCGGTTATCGAAAACTCAGATCACTTGTATTCATTTTTTGATTAAGTTGAATATTCGCTTCTTTTGTGAGAACTTCTTTTTGAAAATCTGTCCGGGACTATGAAGCATTTCTTCGTTGTAGGCGTAATAATTTTCCTTCAAAATAAGAAAAAAAATACTGTTTCAATTTAAAAATTTTACTGCCTTTATTATTTAGTGAATAAGCACTAATTTAACAATCTAATTTCTTTTTAATTCATGCTGAATTAGAAAAACTTATGTTATATTTATTCTGTTAACGTAATGTAAGGATACAATGAAGGTAAGTGACAAATTGAAGGTTAGTATATATATAATATACGGCATTAAATAAGTTTTTTTCAAGAATACTTTGTATCGTTTTAAACCAAATATTGATAAAATTGAAAAAATTATTTCCTACAAATTTCAAATGGGATAAATTAATAATGGCAGCAATCGGATTAAAAAAATTACTGGGTAATTAATGTTAGCTGTGAGCGACTCGAATTTGTCCCACATCACTTTCCATTTCAATGGCATATATAGTAAATCTTCTTCTAACTTATTAATTTCTTGTAGTAGGAAGAAAAACTGATTTGGTATCGCTAATGACTGGTTATCATAGCCATTTGTCACAACTTTCGATGGGCATTCATAATCTTTCAAGTTATCCGTTTCTAAATCGTAACTAGCTGAATTACACAGTTCCTCATTCAAATAGTAATTCCATACGTCTAGAATGGCCAGATCTGATTTTGGTCTCAAAATCTACAATTAAAGAAAATATAGTCTTTTTTAAATTTCTTGTGCTAAATGTATTTTTTTCTCAAACGAAAAATCATTATTTAATTTTCATCACTTAAAATATGTTGTTGTATAGGCACACAAAATATTGCTTCCAAGTTAAGATCTCAAAATGTGAATTACACATTTGCAAAAATTTGATAACATTTTTTTAATTAATTAACTGGCGTGCATGACTTTATTTTAAAGAAGACAAGAAGTTTAACAATTTTAACAATGAAAGTTAATAATTAATATATTTTCTACACTAAATACATTTTCCATCCACCCTTTTTAATAACTCTCAAATCAAAAAATTATTTGCCGTAAATCTAAAGTTGTAAAAACCACACTGATAAAAATATCTACTGAATATAAGAGTAAATTCTTCACGATTTCGGGACAAGAAATATTTGTGTAAAATTTAGTAGAATTCTTCTATTTATTACACCATTTGTTTTAATATTGGATTATTTTCATATATTATAAGCATATTTCTACTTGCATCCTACATATTTTCTGTTTGTCCCGAAATCGTGAAGAATTATTCCTACATTTAGTAGATATTTTTATCGATGCATTATGAGATATCTCTTATGCATAGTTGCCAACACAAATCGGTTATTGGGCCAAGAAAAAAAATACAAAACTGAAGTAGATCACGCATATTAAAATAAAATAACAAATTATTCAAAATGTTTTATTACCAAATATGTCGTATCCCAAAGTATGCACTTTTTCTTAAAGCTATTTTCTCCTAGTACTAAGTATTAACTAGTACTTTATTTATGAATTTCCTCTCCTTTTATACAATAATTGCCCTCACTTCTAATTACAGAATACATTTGTAAAAGAATATTAACAAACATAAATAAATATCAAACGTTAAAAGTCTATTTAAATTTGTCTGTCGAATACAACAAATATTTAAACTTTTTTCCTTACAATTTAGTGAAATTTATGTTTTCATTATATTTGAATTTTTTTAATACCATCGGATAATTTAGTGAATTTCTTTCGAACCAACCGTGTACAATTCAAATGCCTAAAATAATAAAGGAGCGGCGAGTATTATGGGACACTTTTTTTGAACTAAAGTAAAACAAAAACCTGAATTGAAGGAACGAAAACCCTTTATTATATTCTGAAATATTAAGTTTAATTTAATAGGTTTTGAAATTTGAGTGATTTTTCAAAAAAAGTTCAATATTCCGAATTAATCGAAGGTTCGGGTAATTTGGGACACTTATGTAATTGACCAGTATACGCTTGAAAATGAATGAAACAAATCGAATTCTTTATTATTATTTTCTTTCGTTGGAAATTTGAAAAATAACAATAATTTATGTCATGTAAATTACTTTATATACAAATAATAAATAATGAATATGTTGTTTTCACGCATTTCAAATGACCTGCCCATTTGTATTTAATATACTTAATGTAATTATTATAGTTTAATTTTTGAGGCATTGCTTTCAAGCAAATTAGACAAAAGTTTTCATATAATTGGGTCGCAAAAAGTCTGTAAATGAGTTGCGAAATTTGCAAGCCTGGACTTAAGTACACAAATAAAGATATGTAAAGCTTACCATATTGTCTCTGTTATTAGCGTACATGAAATTATAAAAGATAGGTGAATTTGTATGTCTCTTATTGATAAAATCAAAGATCGATTGTCCCAGATTCCGTTCTTCCGAGCCAACATCAATATTCTTATGCGATACCAAAGAATTGTACTTATCCTCGATGCTTAAAATGCCGCATTCGAACCGCTCGAATTCGCTATCGAATAAAAACTGTCGAAAGCGACACGATACTGAATGATAAGCCAAAAAACGCAAATAAAAATCGTTGAATTCGAATGCAGTTTCGTTTTGCTTGTGGATCTGATGAACAACATCCAAAAATTGAATGAAAATTGGAGTAAAATTATTAGCAGTGAATGCAGCAGTTTGTGCATTGGTAACTAAATTGTTGCGCTGATTGAACTTGTGACCAAATGCTAACCATTCCTTCTCAATTAAACGTCGAAATCCTTCAATCGTCCGATAATAGGGATCTAGACACAGTTGCACTATGGAAACTATTTGGGTAGTCAAATCCCAACCATCTTCCAAGCAAACAGCCACAGAACATCCCTCAATGTCTAATAAATCGATAACAACATTTGATAATTGTATAATACTTTGAATTTGATTTAGCCAACCGGAATCTTCAATTAATCTTAAAAACGAAAACAAGTTAATTAAAAATATTATAGAAAAGCCATTCGAAAATTGGCTTGTAATAATAGACAGCTTATTTTAAATAAAATAAATATTGTAAAGCACAGAGATCGATTTGTGGCATAAAATAACCATTTGCATAATGTTTTGAATTTATGTTTCAAATATTGAAAAATCTAACGATTCAATGATTATTAAATATGAACAGTCAATACTGATAAAAACATTTCAAATTTACTAATTACCAGTTGCACTGTTATTTTAAGCATTCTATGATTTATTTTACAAGCGTATTAAGTATTCGTATATATAGTAATCTCTCGCTTGAAACGCTCTTTCGTTTAGCGCTCTTTTATTTCAACCAAAGGATTTCAAAAATTGTACGTAGCGCTAGGCTCCCAAATATATACATAAAATAACCGAAGAAGTGCAGTTATGTTTCTTATTTGGTGACGTGCTTTACAGACGTATTTTTATCATTTGAAACATTAGTTGACTTTATTGTAAGTACAAATTTATATAGTACTTTAACGATTAATACAGTAGTAAATATTATGATCTCTAGTTTTAATCATGGATGATAATGAAAAATAAGAAAGCACACAAAAAAAGCATTTAACTGGAAACTATCTATCTTCCCTTAACCCTATTGTTTACACGTTAAGATAGCCTCGTTTAGTGCTATTTCACATTACACTACGTTTGTGGGATTTATTTTACGCATTAAGAGAGGTCTTATTGTTATTTCTTCTTTATAACTTAGTCTGAGTATTTTTTCTTTGTACTACCAATCTATTTTTTCCTATCTCCTCATCTTTACATTTGTAAATTATTTTTATTTGTCCTTTTATATATAGATGAAAACAAAAAAATCTTAAATTTTACATAAAAATGAACAAATGCGTTTTTGAAAATAGCGATCAAGGCAATTTTTCCTGTCCCAGTTAGCAGACGAGCTTACTACAGAGTACCTCGAATTTTGTGAAAAATAAAAGGAATATCAAACAGCTCCAATAATAATTCTTAATTCAGGAAAAATAATAAATAAGAATGTGTACAGGCAATAAATCACAAATATGCATGATTTGTAAAAGAATTAATTTGCGATAAATTTACGAAAGAGAACGCTATCCTTTGTAAAAAATGTAATTAGTCAATTGCTTTTTTTTACAATGAAAATATGTGTTTAATTTTATACGAAATCAGGAATAATGCTGCAACTTATTTCATTTAGTAAATAAAATTTTTTTTACGAAAAATTTACGCTTATTTCATAAGGGGTCAAATGATCTCCTATGACAAGATTAGGTATAGAAAAACGCCGGTACATTTAGTGTTAATATTAATAGGCACAGGAACAGATATTTAATCAGATAAATGAAATTAGAGTCAATTCAAATTTTACGATTGAAAATTTTCTTGTAAAATAACATATAATTAAAAAAATAAAATTAAAAAAAATACTCGAAATATGACTTCTCGCTATCAGCACCGCTCACTGTATTGTTCGCTGTTGAACTTGGTATACAAGTCCGCATCAGTTTCTTAAAAGCCACTTTCGTTTCTTTGGTCTCGAAATGTTCAACTGGAACCAAGCTTATTCGATCAACAGCTTCCAGCTTCATAAGCTTTAACTGTGCCTTTTCACCAACAATGCACAATGATGCATTCGTTGAAGACACTCTGTGATTACTTGAATTCAATGATAATTGAGAACTTTGTTTTTGATCTTTCATTAAAAGCGTTTTGATATTTTTATCACTAAGCCTATTTTTATACATAATAAAACATCAAAATTAGTTCTTTTTCCAAAATCCATTTTCAGTTTTACCTTAGCGTTTTTTTACTCGGCAAATAATAGTTGTTGAAGCGATTTAGTAATTTTGGAGCTAAACTATTTTTCGAGTTGACTCTTAAAGAATTATTAAATTCGTAATTTTTGAGATTGTGATTTTCGAATACGTCAATATTTGCTCCCGGTCTTAAAGTTTTTGTTGGTGTTAGTTTTATAATTGATTGAAAATATTTCTCCTATATGAAGAAAAGCAAAATTAATCAATAATTAATCAATAGCAATTTTAGTATTATTACTAGAGTTTACAGAATCGGACCAAAAGTTCAATAGCGGTATTCAGTATTTTTTAAGTCTTAATACCAAAATACTGGTTTTAATAAACACAGTATAAATTTTAGGACAAAAAGTAAATAACAAGAGTTTTTAAACTCTTTTTGTTTTATTTAATGTTTTATTAAAGGGAATACATATTACAAAAAATCATTAGTAGTTTATAAATTATAACGGTGTATAATTACAAAAGTATAAATATCACTATTCAGTCTGTGGTAATATTACAGTGGATAACAATTCTTTTAATTCAGTAGAAATGCAAAACACTCGAAATGGTAAAAATCTAATACTTTCATTTTGTTTATAATCTCATCTAAACATTCTTTTTTAAATAAAATAATCTGAAGTCCCTAATGGCTTGGGGGTTTTTAAAAACTGTGTTTAAATTTGTCTCTTCATCATAATTTGATTTCTTCCTCTTTAATAAATTTGTATTATGTTTCGTTTTTTGATATATGCAGAATCCGCTTGTACTTCTATTTACTTTAACAACACGAACATTTTTTACACTGTGACGCCATACTATTTTCGTTATATAAATAATGGAATAAATTAAAATAACAAAAGATTGCTTTTAGTTTTTTTTTATTATGGGCTTATTAACGGTGAATATATAACAAATTTGAAAAATATTGTAACTCCTAAAATATAAGATGCAAATATACCGTGTGAATAGCAAACTCGCCCATTTAAAAATTATCAAAATTTTTTGAAATATTGCACACTTCTTCATAACAAAAACCCTATTTTCGCAAATATGAATATCTGACCAGGAACTCTGCGCGTGTACAGTATCATTCTGACTGAGCTGTAATAGGATAGTTTTACCCCCTCCTCTTCTTGGATAATCAACATTTTGTATTACTTAAATAGACTGTATGATGCAACTATGTATATACTGTGTAATTGATTTCGACTGTTACGCAGACAAGAAGAAAAGCGTATATTTTCCTATGTTAACGAGCATTAAACAAGTTAAAGATTGTGAATATCGGTATTGCAAAACTGTATAAATGGCTTAAAATATCGGTATTCGGTATTGCAATCAGTAATTATTACTGTTCTAACACTAGATAACATTTTTCAAATTCTTATTTAAACATAAATAGCCTACAGAATTTTGGAAAATTTACGTCACACTAACTATAAAGACGAAAACTTTTTGAAAAGATTAATTTCTAAAAATATTATAATGCTTCTTAAATATAAATCTTTTTTTCCACATGAATACACTTTAAATAATCTATTTTGTATTCCGAATAACCAGGTAATTTTTCTTGATAAGCACCGAAAATTACAAAAATTCTTGAAAAGTTTTAAATATACGATTTGAATTTAGAAAAACAATAAAAAATATCTTCTTTAAAGCAAAAATCAATTTTATTTATCTCAAGAACGATAGATGTTTCATGAAACCTAAATAGCTTCTACACCATTATTTATAATGCTCAAAAAAACTTTGTAAAAAAAAAAGATTTTCATATAGGCAATTCTCCTCAACTTTTTTAAGCTTAAAATGACAAACTTAAGCCTTTTTCAAAAATATACTTTCAATAGGTAACTATTACCTCATAGCTACTCAAAGTTACTCAACTTCTGAGTTTTACGCAAATTCGAGTAAGTTTACCAAAAGATCTTATTAACCTAAATTTTTGTAGAGTATATTTTCGAAAACGGCTTCAGATACAGAAGACAATTGCAAAAATGCATAAAACTTATAAATCACAAAAATTATTTTCGTAAATTTCCACAACACAGAATTTCTAATGAATGCTTTTGGATTTAAACTATGTTTATGACTTCACTTATGTGCTCCACATTCTACACCTATGCATACAATTAGTATATTAATTTTCAAAAAATCGTTAAAAAAATGGCTTTATGAAAAAATTTATCCTTTTTATATTCTTTGACGAGTTATTTATGCTTTATTTACCATCTTTATTTTTTAAATTAATAAAATTGAGAGAGAATACTTTTCCATAAAAAGTTATTTTTCACTTTTTTTTTTAATTTAAACAGTAACCACAAAGTTTACTTTCAAAAATATTTCACAATTTTTGATCCTTGTTAAGAACATACTAGTTAATTGACTATATGAGATAAAAAATAGACTTCATAAACCTTACGTCATTGAATAAAAAAATTATGTACTTAGAAAACATATTTTCCTACCCCCAGAAAATTAGCCTAAAGCTTTTCAAAAATATTTCGTTTTTGTAATCAGTGTGATTATGACTTTCAGAAATTTTATAAAGATTAACGGTTAATAGAGCTACACAATTTTTAAGTGCTTAAAATAGTAATCGTATTCTATGCATACATGTCTAAAACAATTTTAACTATATTTCATGTGAATACAAACTTGCTCCATGCATGAGGAAGATGTTGAAGATACTGATTCCATAGCCTGAGCCCCAGAATGGTTCTTGAGCAAATCTATAACGCCTTTCGTCAAGTGACTCGACCCGCGCAAAAGAAGTGCTCTGTTCTTCCAATGACGCCAAGTGACCACCGGCAGTCGATTATGCTTGTAATATTTACTTAATTTTCGTACACAGTCGTCGTCTATGTCGCGCGGTACCAGAAATATTGATGGATAACTTTTGCATATCACATAGATGGAATTGATTCGCGTCAATCGAAACTGATTCATTTTATAATTAATCGACGAGTCCAGGAGACCGAGCCGATACCAGTCTTTAACATATTTACGTTCAAGTGATCGTTCCAAAGTTTTCGAGTCACTCACTAACGTTTGAGTTTTAACGACCTCTTCGTCTGTGTAGGGAAAAAAATTACTTAAAATCCCTTTCTATTAAAAGAGATTTTATGGCAATAAACCTGGTTACATTTTTGGTTAATCACAACTTAAACTCAAGTTACAACCACAAATTACACAGATCGGCAACGCGCCATGTAAAATTACATATCATTTACATAGCCACTAGTGTCGCTGTTATTTATTTTCGTACTAAATATTAATGCCCCAATAATTGCGCTTTTATTATATCGTTTCATCTCTGTTTATAATTCCTTTATGGTTAAAAACTGTGCATGCCGCTGTATAAAAAAAGACTGCCACTTTAAATTGTATAAATACCAACTGAAAATATTGGGTAATCCAGTTTATTTCCTCCCGTTGCCAATCTGGATAATTTGTTGTTGCAATCAATATTTGTCAAAATATGGTTGCGATCAAGTGTCATTTTCATTTTTTTTTTTTTTTAATTTGAATTTTAGAAGAATAGAACAATAAAATTGGTCTTCTGCTCGTTTCGAAGTATTCCTTAGAAATGCTCTTACAAACTTCTTTGTCACTTTTCGTAACACAGAAAAGCGTTTATGAAAGGTTACAACCAAGACTGCGACTAAGTCAGCTAAAACACAAAAAGTTGCAACCAAAGATAACCAGGTTTTTCACCAAAAAAAAGGTATAAAAGTAATAAATGAAACCAGAATTTTCAACAGTATCTAACGTCGGTGAATTCGAAATCGTTAAATATTTATTGTTTACATTGTTATTGTTATGGATTTCGTTGTTTTGAAATATGTATTTTTGATGCTTTTCTTTGTGCTTAAATCCCGCTTTTTGAGCTGTCCGGAGTAAAGTTTTTTTCGCAAATCGTCTAAAAATTGATTTGAATAATTATTATTATATTGATAACACTGTCTAGTAACAAAAATTTACCTCGAACACCCGATATAATTTTTAAAAACCTACATTAAGGATATTATAAAAATAGCAAAATTTTTTAATTTTTAAAAGTCAATTTTTTGGAAGGGGTAAAAATGTGATTTCTCATTTTAAAATTGTTTTCCAGCTGATTGTAACTACATACATCTATGAAATATGGTGCAAAACATTCAAAAAACATCGTCCTATTACTGTTAAAAATTTTATTGAAATAGCTATTATGGGGTCTAAGATATTGGTTTTAAAAGCCAAAAAAACGGCAAAAAATCGCGTTTTTTCGAATTTTTAATTTACATTTTGCACTTTTTCTCCAAAAATAAATTCGCTCCTGAAAAAAATATATCGGGTGTTCGGGGTAAAAGAAAAAAGTTTGAATTTGTTGGCTAGTGTAATATTGCTTAACAATGTAATCTTAATGTGTACGTAGAAGCAAGATATATATTTTTTTCATAGGTTATCCTTATAGCACAATTCAACTAAAATGTGTTTAACCAATGTTTATAAAATGAACAAACGCCCTACGAGCATTGGTGAAACATCTGTTTTAAAGCATTTTTAAAACAAAAGTATAGTTTTTTAATATTGAAATTTTTATATTTTTTTTAATTGTAATTCTAGTGTTGCAAAAAAATAAAAAACTAAATAATTAAAAAGCAGTGAAGCCGTATCAGTAGTGTTATTATTTTTATACTCAAATATAAATGGAGTTATCAAAAAAGACTAATTTCAGGGTTCGCATTAAACGTAGTTTGTAGTTTATTATTTAATAAAAAATTCTTTAATTTGTAATACTATTTTATTTTATATTTCATTGAAATAATTACGCTTACTATTTAAACAAATTATATCGTATTAAAGTATCTAATTGTTAAAGTGCTGCCAAGTTTTCAAATAATTAAAAGTGTGTCGTAGCAAAAAAAGGTAACAATTACTGTACTACGTTATTAAACTTTAATTTTGAAAAAAAATTGTAAACTGTATTCTTAGTTTTTTCCTCTGAAATCTCTTAATTTTTTTTAAAAAAAATTAAATTTACTTTAAAGTGGAATTTTTTTCTTTGGTTTTTTGAATGGCTTCAACATGAGTAGTTTGCTGATTCAAAAAGGCGAAATAATCGAAAACGTGTTGTGGATGCCGGAGTCGATTCAAGTTCTTACGAAACACTTCAACATTTTTCGACTTCACTTCATCATCGAACGCCACCTTTATCAACTGAAATGTACACGAACGCAACTGCAGTCCTTCCTTAGACATTTCCTGTATTCTTTTCTCCTTCGTCAGAGACGTAATAGGAAATGAACGCATCACAACTCTATTTGTAACTAATATAAAAGAGTCAAATAAACAAAAAACAGTCACAGGTAATAACGAATATTCATAAATATTGCATTAATATTGCGTATGTAAAATTTTATAAAATTTTCTTAAGTACCAAAAAACAACGTTTCTCTTAATTTATATATCTTATCTTTAATTGCATATTTATGTTTACTTATTTTTAATTAAATTTAAAACAACAACTTGGTTTTAAAGGTTATTGTAAACCAGATAATTTTGTGAGCTTTAAACTTGTATAAAGAGTTTGAAAAGGAACTTCGAATAAAGCTTGCCAAATGATGTGAAGCCATTAGAAAATTTGGAAAATTGTCAGAAATTCGTTTCACGTTGCTACATTTAAATACAGAAGTGGAACGATATTTTCAATTATAAGAGATATGAAAACAATAAAAAGAAACTGCCTTACTATTTCATTATTGTAAATAATTGTAAAAATAAAACAAAATATGAAGGCATCTAATAATACATGTTATTCATAGCAAACAACTGATTAAGTTTTATCATGTTTTAATAGCTCAATAAATTAAATTCATTTGAAATTACTCATTTAGTTGACGAGTTAGTAGTGTGAAATGAAGATTTAAGTTTATAAAACAATTTTTTAAAAAAAAACACACATTTATGTTATAGATAAATAAATGGATAATTTCTAAAAAAATTAGTATTGTATAATTATTATAGTAATTAAAACATCTCTGTGTTGTATCAATGTCTCCTAATTTTTCTTTGAATAATGGTTAATGTAAAAACATTCAAACAGAAACGAATCTCATGACTTAAATAATTATATAAAATTAAAATTATATAAAAATTCAATACATGTGATTTAATATCAAACGCATGTAACGATAAAGTACCTATATATTGGTATTTTTTTCGCTAAAAGAATTAAAAATCTTAAAATCGAATGATCTTGTCTGCTATTGTGAGCTCCACTATTTAATTGACACAAAATATTGTAGAGTAATTTAATGTTTAGTGTAGGACAATTTACGTAAAAATAGGGTAATTTTGATGCTTGCGTAGGATAATTTTTTGATTTCGCCCTGGCAACACTGAACTTATTTGCTAATGAATAGTATGAAAAAAATGTTTGTTCAATCAAGAGGAAATATTTTTTTTCGTAACAAATATTAGGTCATAGAAAAAGTCTTCGTGGATTTTTTATTACATTATAAAATAATTTTTTTGTTTATTAAAAACAATTTTTAATCAATAATATATTAACCATTATTATCAATCAGAGACCGATACAAATGGAATTTAGACGATGCAAGGTCCGGACTATACGGCGGATGCATCAGAACTTCCCTGCCAAGTTCCGCCAATTTGTTACGAGTCATCAAAGATGTGTGTGGCCGCGCATTATCGTGATGAAATACAACTCCCTTTCTATTGGCCAATTCTGGTCGCACTTTTCAAATTGCTCTGTTCAGACGGTTAACTTGAGTACAGTACAAATTTGAATCGATGGTTTCACCAGCTTGAAGCAACTCATAATATACAATTCCCTTCCAATCCTACCAAGCACCCAATACAACTTTTTTTGCTGATAATTCAAGCTTTGAAGCTGTTTGTGGAGAGTCACCAGCTTTTGACCATGATCGTATGCGTTTATAATTTTTGTATTTCACCATTTTTCATCACCTGTAACAAGTCGTTTCAAAAAAAGTTCAATTCGTTTCTTTTCAGTAGCATTTCTGCGATGCCAATTCGGTCAATTAGATATTTTTTTGTGTCAGTTCCCGAGATACCCAAACATCAACTTCTTTCTTATAGCTGCTTTTTGAAAATGGTTCAAAACTGTCACATGATTGATGTTTAATACCTCCGCTATTTCTTTACAGCTTGCGTGCCGATCTTGCTCTACTAGGTGCAAAATTTCATCGACTTTTTCAGTGACAGGCCGACCAGAACGGGGTGCATCTTTAATATCGAAATTTCCGGAACGGAATCGAGCAAACCATTCTTACGTCATTTGTTCACTCATAGTATTCTCGCTGTACACAGAACAGATTCGACATGTTTTTGCAACATTTTGCCTTTTTTATTGTAAAAAAGCATAGCATAGCGTGTTTCTTCAGATATCTCGCTCATTATCAAATCAATATAACTTTTAGACGAACAACGAATTTGAAAACAAGCTTAACCAATAATGTAAACTGAAATTCGACTTTTCAAGCGCATGTTCTTTCGAAACAATCGGATGACTATTACCCAATATATAAGCATCAAAAACATTTAGTAGCAAAAAACCACAGAGACTTTTTATATGGCCAAATATTTGCTATTAATAATGAGAGTGTTACTGCTTCTCATATTTGAGAGCAATAACATGCATAAATTTTGAATTTATTTCACTTATAGTGTTTCAGAATTAAAGACTTAAAAGAGAATAAATATAGAAAAAATAGAAAACAATTACCATCAGATTCGCACGGTACTCCTTTAAATATCACACGATAGTTGGTCAAAAATATCGCACCTTCGGCAGGCAACATTTCTGAACAGCTATAATAATCTTCACGGCCATCATTCAGCAAAAAAGCGCGCAAGCCTTCTACAACAAACATTTCACCATGTAATACATTTGGTTGCGAAATTTTAGGCTTTAAGAAAAAAAGCACAGAATTAATAATTTTAAGTTATTTTGGCAATAGAACCTTATACCTTTGGTATTATTGGTAACCGTTTCGATTCCCTGTAAACAATGTCCAAAGTCTCGATATGCATTTGAACAACACTAGGTATCATTTGATGCAAGCTTTTTATATGTTCTTTGCTTACATCACTTTCAATACAAATCTTATCAATAAACCGAGATATTACTCGAACCACCGATAAACTTGACTCACCACAAAAAGCTCCAAGGCCACTTTGATCATCACAAGTCGACTCAATTTCAACACTATCACTTTCTGTTGTGATACTGTGACTGTATTAAATAATCAAATTAACTTTTAAAATATATTACAATTTCCTATGAAAAAACTACACAAAAATAATATGAGTTTTTTACGTAATTAAAAAAATAAAATGCTGTTGAAATCTAAACTGTTTTTTAAAATGTCATAAATGCATTATGTAAAAAATTTAGACGCAAAATAGCATAGATTAACGTGTTTGTGCTACAATGAAAAAAAAAATTGAAATTAAAACACCAAATGTTTAAAATAACATTTATTGTGAAACAGGTGTAATGAAACAATTATAATTAAATCATTAGTTTGGAAGTTAAATAAAAATCCAGATTTTTATATTAAAAAACTTTTGCAAAAATTTTAACCTTCCATATGCTTCGCTTTTTGCATATTTTACACTCTTTTTTAAAGTAAATTTTAAAAAGTATTTTTTTTTACAAAAGTTTAATTAATAATTTTCGGAATAGATTTTTTTTCTCCGAGTAGTGAATTTTAAAAAATACACTAAATTCACTACTTTTTGAATCACATATAATAAAAAATCACATATAATAATATGTGAATGATCATCTTTAAATTTGTCTTAATCGTTTGCACATCAACATATTTGGGAAAAACATGATAGAAAAACGTCATGGAGCGCAGTCTTATTCCTGTAATAAAATGTCGAAAAACCCGAAGGAGCACGATAACGCTCTTATTATTACGTGTCGACATAGCAGATATGTCGGTAATTTTTTTTTCGATAAAATGCTTTGGCTTTTCTCGACACAAAAATGAAAAAGAGTAAAAGTGACTCATGGTACGCAAACGGCTAATTTCAATTAAAAATTTTAATGCTTAAGAATTCAATCCGTACAGTATTTAAGAATATACCTATTAGCAATACTGTTACGTTCCTCATCGTAACAATTGGCCGACTTTTGAATTTTAGCACCATAGTCAAGTGATATCATCATGTAGACCATTCGGTTAGCGTAATGGATTGCTTGACTATAAACAGTGGATTCTTCATTAGATATGTAATCTTGCTTTAATTCAGATCTTAAGGAATCCCACAACTGCAACTGTTCTGCTGCGATTTCTAGAGCAGTAGGTTCCTGACAAAACTTTTTATCAGTTACATACGTGTCATAATCGATATTCCGATACGGATATTCTGATTTTGACAAATACATTGTTCTTATATCTTTCTGAACGTCTTGATAAAAGGCGGTTTCCCAAAACTGCATATTTTGCCAAACAGGATGATCCTAAAAACATTATCACCATTATAAAATTTCAATATTAATGTTTTGTGAAATTTAATATATTTATACATGTTTAGAATTATTTTATGCCTATTTTTCTGTATATAAAATATTTATGTTCGGTAAAAAATAAACTTAAGGCATACATATTTTATACATACGTTCAAACTATGTACACGGTGACAATTTAAAGCTAACTAGAGCTTTTCAAACGTGAAAACATGTTTTTTTGGCCATAAAAATAATCCTTTAATATAAACGCTG
This sequence comes from Mengenilla moldrzyki, assembly GCA_000281935.1. NCBI lineage: Eukaryota > Metazoa > Arthropoda > Insecta > Strepsiptera > Mengenillidae > Mengenilla > Mengenilla moldrzyki. The sequence continues at coordinate 6,024 of AGDA01006362.1, read as the reverse complement.
GTATAAAATTTCAGAAATGTTTTATGATAGTTATTTAGATATATTCGTTTCTATACGAATGATAAATTTTACTGCACTAAAGAAATTATTAATTTATTTTTAAAAACAAACAAACAAAAACGAATTTATTTCACAAAATTTTTGATTACTTTGTAAAATCTTTAATTTCCATATACACTTGGCGTTTTTTTTTTTTTGTACACTAAATTATGATAATATAATTTGCAATTTTCTTTTTTGCACACAAACCATTTAGTATAAACCCGATTTTATTAATATTTTATGATTAACACCTTCAACTCTTTAAATTCCATCCTGTTGTCTAAAGTCAAATGCTATTTATCAAAATCAGTGTAATTTTTTTTAAAGGATTTTCTGACAGATTTTACTTTTCAACTCTCTACTCCCTTAAACTTACCTCTTGATTTAAAATCAAATAGAACTTAATGAAATTAGTACCAAATTTAAACAAAAAGAGAAAAATTTTAAAATTTTATGTTTTAACCCACAGTCTTTTAAAACTCACAAATGGAAATTGTTGCAATCAATACCAATTTCAAGGAAAAATTCAAAATTTCACACACTTATTGATTTATAGTGTCTGATAAACAATCTGGAACTTATAAACATGTAAGTTTGTATCGACAGAGCCGATGAATATTTTAACGAGACAATCGAGATCCCGTCCCGGTTTTTCTTGAAATCGAGACATGAGATATTTTCTCTGTCTCGCTTTAAATATAGAGATATCGTCTAGGGTCTCGATTTCAAGATAAAACTAGAAAAGACTTTAATTACCGCTATACTATCAATTTCCTATCTATATACCAAATCATGCTTAAAAAAATGTTTACCAAATCTTTTAAAAAGACGCATTGAAAATGTTTAATGTCAATTTTAATTTTAATTAAAAAAATTAAAAAAAAAATTAATGTCAATATATATTTTTAATAGCAAAATATAAATTCAAAATACCCAATTCTTTGTTTTCATTTTGAATTTTTGAATGTCTATTGTATTGTTTTAAAACGAATGTTAAAAAAAGTTTCAAAACAGTGTTTTAAATAACATGTTTTTAACATTAATGTAGCATACAAAATATGGTACTAAACATTGCTACAATACTTTTGTGTAACTTTAATATGTTTATAAATGTGTTGTAGAATGTAGGGTAAAAAGTGGGACATTTTTAAAAATCGGCGGAACGCGGGATAGTCAACCAAAAAGCGGGACAGTTCCGTTAAAATCGAGACGTGTGGTGACCTTAACATAACTGGTTGTTTACATTCCAAACAATCCATTAAAATTCAGGAATTCAAAGCATGGACGTATAAGGCACGAACTGTGTATCTATTTGTTTTCAGCATAAAACATAAAAGGTTTATTTTTGGAACATGCTCATTCTCTATTTTAATTTTCCGTTATGTTTAATATTAACACATTGATAGTCGGCCCCGCTAAAACGCGGGTTTCTGAGTCTGTCGCTTGAGCGCCGGGCTCGCGAAAACGCGGATTTATTGGCTATTCAGTGATCAAAAACAACGGAACAAGGTCGGCGTTTGGGATTTAAGTGACCAATACGTTGCTGACTCTCAAACTTTAAATGTCTCTTAAATTTCCGACTGTCAATGTATTAATAACTACCTACATTTAATATGCACGTGTACTAATCAAAAAATTTTAATTTAAAAATTTAAATTTTAAATCAAATGAATAAATTTGTGCACTACTTACAAAGTACCTTTATGCTTTTGTATCAAAAACAAATAAGCTAGCAGTCTATGTCTTATTCATCGATAGTTCAAAGGCAAATAAAAAAACACAATGACAAAATCATGGTGGATCACGATGAAACTTTATTAAGTTTTCGAATAAAAAGATTGACAAGTTTGGCGTTATCGAAAACGACTTATGATGTTCGAGAATTGTACTAAGCATGGCAATTACCCATTTTCAGACCCAAGATGAATAGAATGTTCTTTTAACCTTGCTTACCAATAGATTTTTTCATAGTTATAATGATGTTACATTTATCCTAATTCTGTTTAAGTTTCCGAAAACAATTTTTTAGCTCTAAATTATTTTGGATAAATTTTCGAAAAGTTTTTAATTAATAACCTTTTATTGTATAAATTTGAATATATAAAGCTGGTATACCATCACAAAACAATTGTAATATTATAAAAAAAATACTTGTATGCAAGTATAGGCAAACTGAATAACACCAGTACACAATTTTCGGCAGAATGTGGAAGACAATGGTAACAATGCGAACGCCAATCCATTTTCATCATTTGCAGAGTCGTTTTGAAGAGCACAATTCATCAAATTTATAATCAAATCGAACTGTTGATGTTCCAAAATCGCTTTATTGCCAGTCACATGTTTCGCTAATTCATCACAGAGAGCCAATCGAGTCGCTTTTGATTTCATAGCTCGCAGAACAGCACCAAAATTCTTCTTAGCTTCGGCAATTTTATTCTCAAATATCAAACTAATACAATTTTTTAACACTTCTAATTTCCGTACGGAATTCATCACAATATTTTGATTCTCGATTAAACTATTTATTTTAGGACCCATTGGTATGATTCTAGGTTTCGGAGGTTTCAAGTAGGATAACCTATAATTGTTCATAAAATTTTATTAGAATTTTAAAAAATCATAATTTCTTTGTAGCTCAAAAATAGTGCATTTTACTTCAATTTTTTTAATAGACATATTAGATGTACGTGTCTAAGGATTGTTGTCTTATCAATATTATTAAAAATGAATTTTAATTATTACAATAGCTTGATGAGTATATTTTAATACCTCAGGGCTGTGAAAACTATTGAGCGCGTCGTAAGGTGGCGGATACCCGAACGTACTGTTGGGACAGTCTCGAATAAATAAATAAGAAGTCGCGAACTAAGCTCTTTCCTTACTCCCAGCCTAATGTGTAAAGCGAATCATGCCGATGCGCTGATTTGTACCCGAGATGAGTGATGAGAGCAACGAAGCCTCTAGGATACCGAGTACCCTCTTAGAGCCTTAAGAACCTTACACCATCGTAGCTGGGTCACTAACGATATAGATCATACAAATTCGTATGAATCGAATTAAATTTAAGCAAATTTAACCAATCAAACTCCCAAGTAAAAAAAGCTTTCTAGGAAACCTTCCTGGAAAGAAAGTAATGCTTTCCAGTGTTCAACGTAAGAAAATCGTAAATAAAAAAAAAAATAAATAAAAGCCAAAGCTAAAGATGACAAATTAGATCCCAAAGCAGCGGTAACACAAGTAGATAAGAATGAAGATAGTCAGGGGAAGAACATCAAGACCCAGCATCCAGGCATCTCCTTTCTTGTAATCACATCTTATGGTAAAAAAGTCTTCTAGAAGTATTCTCTTGTCGAAAAAAGCAGCAGCAACTTAATTACTATTTCCTAGATGTGAAATTTGTGAGACCCAGCATTGGGAGACATACAACCAAATCGCTGGGGGCAGGATTGTGAAAGCAATGCTCAGAGATTCTCTCTTTTTCAGTCTCGGATAATGATAGTCCTGGAATATCCAGGAAGGGCTAGTGCCAAGAAACATAATCGGATTGTTGATTGGTTTGTTAAATACACATAATTACTTTCTTGAACCATCGGCTTGTTAGAAGTAAAATAAGCCATTCAGTTGCACTGCTATGGCGCTAACCCCGCCTAGCAAGTATGGTTTATTATTTTATTTTTTATTTTTTATTTTTTATTTTCATATTTTAATATTATTTCCTAAACCTAGTTACCGTTGCTCAATTTTCTTTAATAAATATCTATTCATTAATATGATTTTTTTTTATTTTGAACTTTTATACTATGCATTTATGTACTTATTTACTCAAGTATTCGTAAACAAGTTTTAATTATGAAAAAAGTAATTAGGAACCACACATTTAGACCACAGCTATTTAAATAAGTTAATTTTTGTTCCAAACCATTGTCTACTAACAAGAAGTAACAATTTCTAGTTCTTAAACTCTATTGTGACTTATAAAGTACTTGAGCTTCAAATCGTTCTTCTGCAAGCCATCATCGATAACGTTTTGAACTAATTGTGCATTTAGGAACGGAAAAAATTTTTGTTGAGTTCGATTCAATGGCCGATCGAGCAACGTTATACTCTGTTCACTGGCACACTGTAACCCTGGATTTTCATTTAAATACAACTGCTGAGCTAAATCTTGAATATGCTTTAAACGAATCGATGGCTCTGTCAACTCCAATCGATACAACTCAGCGAAGCGTCCATATAAATCATCCCAGAGATCACTAGTACGCCACGGTGGTCCTCGTTCCGTTACAAAACTCGTAAAAAACATACAGTCTAATAGCTTTGTGCAAAATTCACAATCAGACAAAAATCGTTCACCTATAAATCATAAATTCTTTAATTTTATTAAATTTAATGATTACTTCAACAGTAACTACTAAAAATATTAAATTTTAAGTTCATTTACGTGCAAAAAAATTATATTAATTTGAAATATAAATTTAATTTTGAGTGATTCACAGATAGCTTAATTCTTTTTTATAAGCACACGTTGAAACAATTTCAAAAAGTATTTACGTTCGAAATTAAATTAATATAATTATTTTTGTTCTTCAGAACAATTCAGACCTGAAATAATTGTTTTATACTATGACATTAATCCAATTTTGGCATCATTTTCTGATTCATTTGATACTAATTTTAGTTCATTAGACCTTTTAGTTTGGAAAATAAAAATTTTGAAAGCTAAAAAATCGTTTTTTACCCCCTCCAAAAAAATGCGAATAGGGAACCAAAAACAACATTCATTTTCTGTCATCACTAATTGAGTACTAACAGATTTTAAGTATTTGATTTTTGGAGAAAACCCCCTGTTCACCAATGTAATTAGCCAAGTAGCAAAGATTTAGGTTTTCCAACAAGTTTTATATAAGTTTAAGTAGATTTGTCAACAAATTTTGTTAACCAAATTATCCTTAAGTTACGCTTACTAAAATGCTTTATGGCGATCAGATATGTTCGTTTATTTACAAAAAACCATTTCACATAAAGCATTTTTACCGTGTTTGAATTTTCATAAAAAATACTTTAGTAAATCAATTTAGCGTGAAATTTTTATTTTTTTTTCCACATAAAATACAAAATATTATATTTACTTAAAATTGGTGTCAATTTAAAAAACAACTATATTAAAGTTGTTTTATAGATCTTTGTAGCTTACATTTTTTTTTACAAAGGATACAACAAAAATGGTTATTGAAACATAACGCATCATGTTTCGATATGTTTATTAAAACTAACTGTAGATCAGAAAACTACCCTGTGAACCATGCTATGATAAACTAATCACTATGATATCACTGTGAAAAGTAATTTGGGATATCACAAAAAAGACAAGAAACTGCAAAGTTTTAAATAAGTTGCTTTTTTGTGGAAAAGAAGTTATCACTGTGATGTTGTGTAAAATTACATCACTTATATAACATACTTTCCTTTACAAAATTTACAATGTACTCATTGCTTTCAAACAGAGCGGACGATTCCCGTTGGAAGATTTTTATCACTGTTATATCATTTTTTTACGATCACTGTGATAAACATTTTTTGACTATCACAGTGATGGTATAAAACGAGTCTACTTATTTATCACAGTCAAGTAAAGGTGATATCTATGACACAAAAATTGTATCACACTAGTGTGATATATCACCAAAAATTTGTATTTTCAACAGCACAATGATATCCAATGGTTCACAGGGTATTAAGTGTTTGGATGACAGCTCTTAAGTCTGTCTCATTTAATAATTAATTAACTTCGCAACCAATCAGCTGAGCATTTTTAGAATTAAGAATGAAAAAATCTGTGTAAAAAATAAGCAGTACAACAGCACAAATGGTTATGGCTCAAATATCTACAGTAATATAAACACTTAACAACTTCAAATGACACTCGGGTAAGGTATGCCTAGTCTAGATTGTTTACGTTTAATTAAAAACTTCTTGAAA
>AGDA01006343.1:0-11498 GCA_000281935.1 Mengenilla moldrzyki | reverse complement strand
AAAAATATTTATTTAAATTTAAAGTTGCTAACCTTTAATAACAAAGAATGCTTTCATCGTGTAATCGAGTAACTTACTGATAGATGGATTGAAGAAATTGAATCAAATTAAAATTGTTTCAAAATATGTTTTTGATGTAATTTTTATGACATGTGAATAAGACTTTTCAACATAATTTTAAAAATCATTATAACATTATTTCGTAGATTTTTGTTATAATTTTCATATTACACTATTACGTTTTATAACATTTTATAAAGTTTATCACTACGTGTGATCCAGGAGTCCGATACTGATTAACCTTGTTATGTTAAGACTTTATAATATTTCTAACATATTTTCGGCACTATTTCATGTGGAAAAAAATATGAATATTTTACGGAAAACTGTTTCACCATTGATTAAAATAAACTTGTAAAAATGTTTTGCAACTATAAAATTAACATGCTATAAAATATTAAGAACAACAAATAAAATAACCTATTTACAACGTCATTTCAACATAAAAATTACTTTAATAAACACGTTACGAAAAACTGTTTCAACATTGAATAAAAAAATATTATAGAATTTTTTCACAATTAGGAAATTAACATATTTCAAAAAATTAGGAATAATATATATACGACTTTATTTCAACATGAAAAAAAAACTTTTTTAAACATCTTTTGGCACACAGGGCTGATTGCTTTTATTATTCATTTAAAAAAATGGTAATGATTCGGAAAAAATTTTTAAACCCTTGTAATATTCAAATAAAGAATAATTTTTTTTTTATTTTGATTTATACAATTTTGTTTTATGTATATGTTATAGTTTGGAAACGTTATTCAAAATTTTAGTGCTTAAAACTTGATGTATATATTTATTTATTTACATGTAGAAAATATAATATAGCAATTGCATTGTTTAAAATTGTGATTAAAATTCATTTAAATGGTTTAATAGATGCATTATTAATTTAGTGGACCTGGAACGTGAAAAAACCCACGTAATTAATAAAGAATTTGAAGAAAGCACAGCTTCAATCAGTTTACTTTTAACAATCAGTGGTACAACAGCATCTGAAACCATATCTGATTTAGCCACATATGAAGAAAATCCATATGAAAGAGAAGCAATAAATTCACGTTATGTGAGTATCAATAAATTTAAATAAATAAGTTTATGTTAGTTTTATAATGTAAAAAGCCCTACAAATAAGTAGAAATATAAGTCTTTGCCAAATTTTATTTTGAATTTTCAAACTGTATTTAATGTTTTTAAATCTAAATGCATTTATTAGAAATTATTTTCTTAAAAAATTTATTTCTTATAATAAATAACTAAAATTTAAAAAAAAATGTTTCTGCTAATAAATGTTAGTGTTAAAAATTAATTAAAACAAAAGTTTTTGAGACATCCTATCGATTTTTTTAAGTATCCTTACTTAATAGTGTATGTTTTAAATTTCAGACAGACATAGCATAATTATAACTTAATTTATTAAGGATTGAGTTATAGAAAGTATAAAATAATTTATCCTCATTAAAGAGTTGTAAAATGTTGCCGAAAATTAGTTCTTTTATAGTAATATAATATTTTTCGACTAACTAGAATGTGATATTGATTTGATACAATTGATAGTTTATGACTCATTTTAGGCTGAGTTTACAAAATAATAGATATTTCAGATATGTAGTAAATATTAAGTCTACTGTTAGAATTATATAGGAAAAAATTGTTCAGAAATTTCTTAACATTTATAGAGTCCGTATTTAATAGTATACATTATGGAATATAAGAGCCATAATTAAGGCACTCAGATAAGCTATTAAATTAAAGCCGTATTCGAAAATATACTCAATGAAGAGTTCGATTATTAAGATCTTTAGGTAAATTTACTCGAATTTGCACAAAGGACAGATTTAGTAAATTTGCTGTGACTTAATAGTTATCCTATTGAGAGTAAATTTTTGGAAATAGCTTATATAAATAATATATTATATATTTTACACTATCACTATTTTTATTTCCGTACTTAGCTTTGTAGTTATTAATTTAAACGTGCACATCTTTCTTTAAATATGGCTTCTAGTTTCAATTATTGATTATATCAGGAGTGGCCATCATGATGATCACAAAGGTATTGAAAGTAGCATATAAAGTTAAAATTAAACAATGTTCCACTTAAATTTTATGTTTGAATATGTAAGTAAACTTGAAAATCTAGCAATATATTTAAGTACATTTTTAAACTAGACCCAAATGTTTAAAGTGAATATGTACTGACCAATCAAAACAACTTTTTTTTAAATTGACAACAGTTCATAACATGTTCACAGTCGCCCACAAATAATATTTTACAGAATAAGAAGAAAAAAATGGCCACACCTGATTTTACATTTGATTAATGTTTTTTTTTTTTCGAAAATTTTATTTTTCTACGCATACTACATATAAACTAATAAATTTAATGTCCAATTATAAAGTTCCTTGTTATTTCAAATTAAATAATAAAATTCGATTGTTCTTGCTAGGTTTGGCATCGTACATTTCATAATATTCGCGATATTGGACATTTAACAGTTAAAGTATATGAAGCTAAGGGGTTGGCATCTGCGGACATTGGTGGAAAAAGCGACCCGTTTTGTGTTATTGAATTGGGAAACGCACGACTTCAAACTCAGACTGAATATAAAACTTTGTCACCAGTTTGGAATAAAATTTTCACATTTCATATACGTGACATTAATACAGCTTTGGAAGTAACTGTTTATGATGAAGACCGTGATCATCGTGTTGAATTTTTGGGTAAAGTTGTCATTCCACTATTACAAATTAAAAGCGGCGAAAAGAAATGGTATGCATTAAAGGACAAGAAACTACGAAGCCGAGCCAAAGGAGTCAACCCTCAAATTTTATTGGAATTCATTGTTGTTTGGAATCCAATAAGAGCTGCAATACGGTCTTTAAATCCAAAAGAAATCAAGTATATGCAAACAGAAATGAAATTTAAACGTGAAATTTTTACAAGAAACGTTTTACGCGTAAAAAACATGGCAATATGGTTTATTGAAGTCGGAAAATTTATTCAGTATATTTTTTTATTTAAAATTTAGCTACAATTTCAAATAGTAAAAGTGTTTAAATAAGCGCAGAACTTTTTTATAATGCAAGTGCTGCACGTATTTCATTTACCATTTTGGCTTATCTGAATAAAACTGTTTGAACGTGTAGAAACATATTTCAATTTTATAGTAAATATAAAATTTTAGAGACTGCTTCGAATGGGAGTCAAAAATATGGAGCTTTATTGGACTAATTGTTTGGATTATTCTTTGTTATTATTTTCAGTTGTGGATGGTGCCTGCTAGTTTTTTAATTTTGTTTTTAAAACAGTTTATAGTTTTAAATGTTGTTGGTTCATACCAGTCATCAGTTCCTATAGATAATTTGCATGAATATGATTCAGATGATGATGACAAGGACAAAGAAGAGAAAAAAGGATTCAGGGAAAAATTTCAAGCAATACAAGATGTTACACAAACTGTTCAAAATACTGTTGGCAAAATAGCCTCATTTGCAGAAAGTGTTAAAAAGTATTTAACTACATATTTTCCTATTCAAGTGAAGCTTTTACGAGTAAGCAATGAAACAGTTATAACTTTTTGACTTCGGTTTAAATTTAATAACGAACAGCCTATAAAATTAAAATAATTTTAGCTTCGTTATTAACACATTCGCGTCACTCAAAATTATCTTTATTACTATAAGCGATTATGTTAAATGCTTTTATAGTTACCAACCTTTATCAAGTACGATATAAAAAAAGTTAAAACAAATTCAGTTAGCTTGATATTTTCATTATTTTTTTAAAAAGTCGTGGTACACGAAGCAATTATATTTTCATTTCATCTTACAAGGCAACAATCTAAACTGTCCGATCCTGGTTTTTTTTTCAAACCATTTTTATTTATGTTTACTCTCAAATGACAAATCCCATATACGGTTTCGGTTATAATTCACTAGGGAATGAGTAATGGGAGTTGCAAGTGTGACATGACAAAACATAAAAATTAATATAGCGCTAAAAATACTTGTTATTTTGAAAAATGACCTTTATAAAAATTATACGGGATAAAAATATGTAGCAAATAATGTACCTTTTCCCTAAAATATTAACAATGATTCGAAATATAGGTCAAAAAATGAGAAACATTTTCTGATCAGTGCCATAAGTCGGAGAAGGAAAGAATAACTTGAATGCTTATATATAGAATAAAATTTTAAAGTTCTTCTAACCAGTTTATTGTATATCGTTTTAAACGTTTTTTTAAGGGCGAAAAATTAAAAAAAAATACAGTTTTTTTCAAATTAAACTCTAATTAAAACTTCGAACAAAATTTTACATACGTGTTCTTATTAACACTTTAAGCACCATGCAGTTTTTTAGCGACTTTTCGTTCAGGCCGCGTACGCAGGTATCATAGTACAGAATGCTGTATTGTCGGTCACTGATAACTGATGCGGCCTAAACGGAAAGGATTTATTTTTAATGAATTATAACCGAAATTGAATATGGTGTTTTTTATTTGAAAGTATATATAAAAAAATAAAATAAAAATAGTTTGAAAAAAGTCGAGATCGGACACCACGAGGTTTCCTTCTTAGAATACTAGAAGCTATCGTTGCGCCCATTTCGGCCGTAACCTACTACGCCACTTCCAGGTTTAGTATTAAATGGTCTAGAAACATCGACCAAAAATCATCCTGTGTGCGTTTGAAAATTCCAATTTTCATTTGAAAATACGTAGAAAGTTCAAATTAAATGTTCAATAAACGTTCAATTTTAGTCTTCAAATTTAGTGTTCAAATTGACAATAAATTGAGCGTTCCGACACAAAGAATTAGGCTATTATATATATTATGGTATCGATAATTTTAATTTTTAATTATTTTTCGCTTAATTAATTTTTTTATGTAATGCTTGGATTTAAAAAGTTGTATTTAGCTCGCAAAAGTTTCACACATTTATATTATTATAAATAAAATACTTTTAGCATGTTTAATTTCACTGTTCCTTATTTATCAATAATCTCCATAATTTTACTGTTGATTGCATGTGTGGTTCTTTACATTATACCTATGAGGTACTTATTAATGTTATGGGGCATAAATAAGTTCCTTAGAAGAATTCTAAGACCGCACGCTGTTCCTAATAATGAAATTTTAGATCTACTATCTAGGGTACCAGATGATGAAATGTTGGTAAGAAATCATTTCTTAGTTATATAATACGTTGAATGTATAGTTCCAAGCAGATCAAAAAATAATAAGATAATAGTTGTTTATTGAAAATTAAAAAATTACTTTCTAAAAACAAAATTTTTTATTTCATTAAGTTCTTAATTTATTCTTCCACGACAATATTTTCACGATTTTAATTTTTTAAATAATAATACAATATTCTTGGTATGCTTTAATCACACCCACACATTCTCGAAAATTTTTAGAAAGATTAGTAGACAAAATCAATCAAGAATTTTTTAAATATTGCTTTGCACGAACTCGCTTTATCACTAGAATTCAGACGTTTGAGGGAAAAATTAGTAATTATAACTAATTCTGTTTTTCTCACAAACTATCGTTTATAGCAGACTTGAGATTATATTATTAATTTCAAGCCGAATAATGCTCAGATTACAAAAAACTATTTAGGTTTTTTGGATATCTTTTACAGAGTGTCAAAATAGATAGCGCATAGTTCTAAAGCTTACTTTAAGAGAACTGTTTAATATTTTTCAAAACGATTTTCGATTTTAATCATAAAAATTAGTGATATTAATGCTTAAAATGTTCTTCATCTTTCAGAATTATAGCTGTAACACGATTTTTAAAACTATCATTAGTCTTCTTCAGTATCAACGGTTTTTATTTTGACTATTTTTGCCTTACATTTCCCATACACTCAAATTTTTTAATCAGACTGAAAAAATAATTTTTGCTTGAGACACCAAATCAAAAAGATTGAATTAGCGATTTTTGTCAAAAATCATCAAAATTTATAATTTAACTTATACTTAAATGGTACGAGTCTGGGGAAAGTCCTTCTTGAGGTACAATGTCGACCACTCACGCTGCACATCCTTGATGTTTTTATTATTTTGGTAATGGAACTTCACCATAAAAATTCGCTGTTCGATGCTTGTACTTGAAAATATATTTCTCAAAGTAAAATAATTTTGAATATATGTGTGTTAAATTTACATTTTTGTTTAATATTATTTTAAAGATGTGATGAGTAAAAGTTTGCACATCAGAGATATGAAATATTCACATACAGCATTCATCGTGTTACTTTAATACTAGCAGATATTTTATTCCATAATTTTCAGCTTGATTATTCCGATCTTCAATTAACAGACACATATGAGAATGATAAAAAAAAGGATAAAAGAAAAGTTGGAATAAGATAAAAACCGTTCATTCAATTGTTCTCAGATTTAATATAATCGATTTTATCCTATTATTTCTAAATGAAATATTAATTGACTGAATTTCTTGCCAAACGCTTTTGAGCGGCAATTATTCATGAGAACATACGTGGAATAAACTGGATTGTTTTACTAGACAAACGAGATTCAAACGTAAATGACAAGTTTCAAATATTTACTTTCTCTAGATTGAAGAAAATACTATTTTCACACCAATTTTTTTCATTTTTATTTAAATAAAAGTCATTTTCTCAACATTATAAATAACACATAATTACTAGTATTTTTGTAGATTTCTAAAATTATTTTAAAAAAATAATTTCGAAACATTTTACATACAAATGTTAACACGTAGCCAACCGTATGTGGCACAGATATCTGTACGATTTTCAGTGCGCCCGGGAGGAGAAAACTGCACTGACCACCTTGTATTTTTTTTAAGTAACAAGCTAAAATTTGTTATTTGAAATCAAAAATGACCAAAAAATATTTATGTGATCAATTATATATTAAGGTAACAATTTTGTTTAACAATTGATCCGATTGCTCGGCAAAGTGTTAATATTCATATAAATTAAAATAAAATCTTTTATTTTTATTTTGGAGTCATTTTTACATTTAAATAATTTCTGTTATATTTTTTAACCCCTTCAAGACCGATTGCACACACGGTGTGCAATAGCTTTCTGAGGTAAGAAGATAGCTTTGCATACCATGCGTGCAATAAACGATGTAAAAAAAAGCTTCCGTTCCTGGAGACTGTGATCGAAAAAAATCGTCGTCTCGAATGGGTTTAAAAACATATGTGAATTTTTTTAAATTTATTTTTAATAAATTATTATATAGATTCGTTTTGGAGAAAGTGAAACAAATTTATTTTAAAATTACTAATAGTGTATATTAAAAATATTTCTTTTTAGCTAACAGAAGAGCACAAAATATTTCTTTTATTATTTACGTTTGATAATTGAACAAATAAAATAAATAAATAAAATATTGTATACAGCTTTTTTTTGTTTTCTATAAAAGCAATATTAAGAAGGTTTCCTATGAAATGTAGGTTTTAAAATAAGACTTTTTGAATTAAGGTTGCTTTGACTGTATTTTATTATGTTAATTTTTGAAATTAAACGTCGTCTTCATCAGTAACAACTTTTTTCTTAAATACAACTGCTTTCGCTTCTGGATACTTATCAGCCAGAAAACTGCGTACTTCACCGTATCTCTCAAATAGTTGGCGTCTGACCATCTCTTTATTTCGTTGCTTCTCTTGTTTTTTTAAATAAATTTGCCATGAAATATCCTTGGTATAGAATGGAGAAAAATGTTTGCGCTTTAGTATTACATTGCCATCATAGCAATATTGCTTAAAGTCAAGAATTTCATCGGGATCAATTTCATTTTCAGTACGGCATACATTTGGTGAAGCCACAACCATCGGATAATTACCATTTTCCTCGCACATTTCCACCAAATGAAGTCTTTTATCCTCTGCAATTTCTTCATATGATTTCTAAACAATAGCCAAAAAAATATATTAAATAACAATACATATGCTACATTAAAATTCATATAAAAAATTAATATAAATCAATTATATTTTTAAAAAAAACTGTATTGGGAGGAATAAGAAGACCATTTTCTTATGGCGTTTTGATAAATATACTCCGGTAAGAGATAGGTTAATAAGATCTTTTGGATAACTTACTAGAACTTTCACAAAACACAGAAGTTGAGTATTTTTAAGTAGCTATGACGTAATACTTCTATTGAGTGTACATTTTCGAAAACGTTTTTATTTTTATCTTAAAATGTTAAGTTCTCGAATGTCAGATGACAATTTTTTTAAACATTCCATTTGATCAGGTATGTTTTTGGATTAAAAAAGATGTGTTATTTATATGGTAAAAAATTTAGGGGTGAATAAAAGGGATAAAATGAGATGGTAACAAATATCTAATTACATATCACTAATTATATAAGTTTTATGAAGAAAAAACAACATATATAAAATATATAGGGACTAAAAAAGTTAATAGAAAACCTCAGTATATTTTCCGATCCAAAATATTTTGACACATAATTAAGAAAACGTATTCATTCTTTTCTTGATGAGTTTTAATAAATTAGTGCATTATATAACATTATTTATATGCTTACTAAAATAAATACATATCACTTATTGTAATATAGAGATGAGGAATCTTTTTTAGCAATGGGCCTATTTAAATTTTGAATTTTTTTGACCGGCCAAAAAAATTATTCTCATAAACATTAACTTTTTGAGTTCTAAGCAGCGCAATCGCGCTGCTCTGTTTTCATGTCGAGAAACCCCAGATGTTTAGCGCGTTGTGTACAACGAACGAGCGTTAGTAAGCAAAGCAAGAGTGAAAACAAGCGCTGTTGCGCTGGCTGAGTTTTTTTGCGTGTATTTAGAGAAAGCTTTGTCAAGTTGTAATTTTTATTTAAGAAGATCAATTCTTATAACTATTTATTAAAATTTTAAATATAAAATATGGGAAAAAAGTAAAAAAAAAGTCTGCATAAAAAGTTCATAAGAGTAACTCGAACATGCTTTTGAATCATCGTGCTTTAAATCGTTAGTAGCCAAGTTTTAGGAGTTGAAGTCAGCATTATCAAGACATATTGGTTATTTTATTTCACGAGTATTTGATTGATCAAAAAAAAGTTTTTATTATCAAAGTTGTACACGGTAAAAGAATCAAGAAAAAAATTAAACGTTTTTTTTTTAATTAAAGGTTTATTTTGCTCTTTTATTTTTTAAAAAAAGTTTTTTGGTTTTTTTAATAGATAATTAGAGCTGTATTTTTGACTAAAGCATTATCGTTAAAAAATGTTGTATCAATATAAAAAATATAATTTGTTAATTTTAAAATACCTAATTAAAAACTACAGCTTTTGAATAAAATAAAGCTTTAACCAAAATATACCTTTTATATTTTTTGTAGATTTTTTTACTATGCACAACTTTTGTAAAAATCATTTTTTGATAAAAATAATTATAAGCCATTAAATAATAAAGATAACTTATAAAAAGTAAATGAAAATTGAAAACCACTTACTTGTTTCAACAAACCAAGTAGAAAAGCGTTTATTAAATATCTGATATTTACACTGCCTTCAACTTTAACGTGTAAATCTTTAATTCCAATCATTTCACACATTGATTTAATGGCTCGATGGCAGACTAAGCCATAACCTTCTGGTTTTTTGGTAACATAAAGTTTTGTTTTCCAAAATTGCGAAAAGAAATCGTGATACACTGTGCGACCTTCGCACAATTTGACGAAAATTAGTTTCTGACCGGCTCGATTCTTAGCGTTTCGTAAAACAGATTTAAGATCGACACCTTTTCGAATCCCAAATCCGGCTAATCCTTTCCCATTTCCGGTAAAAACAATACCGGTTACAAACCGCATTCGACCAAAATTACTAGTCATATTTATAACACCTCGTAAATGTAAGCAGACCGAATCAAAGCCTTCGAAAGTATCTTTTAAAGAAAAACAAATTCAAAATAATGAATGAAGTTTTTCCCTCGATTTACAAAATAAACATGGTTTTCGAAAATTCTTACAAAAAAGAACCCCATGTAAAAAGATACAAAAGGTGAGTAGCCTCATCAACTTAATAGTCGCGATTGAAGTTTTGGAAAAAGGTGCGTTTGGTAACTTTAAATGACTTAAAATAGTATTCTATCAATATGATACTGATGAATAGTATAATGCAAAACTATAAAATAAAAATTTTTATCATTTAAAATCGAGGGACTGATAAATAGGTATATGCAAGTTATAAAGGAAAAATAGGAATGAAGTATAGATATATACCTTCTCCAACAGGATCTGGTGGACCTAAACGACGTCCTGGCATTTTGTGACCGCTCCATCCTCGCTCAATAGGGCTCAACTTAATCGGTCTGAGGCCACGCATGCTGTCTCGGAGTTTGATTAGTTTCTCTTCACGCTTTGGATCCAGAGGCAACTGCTGTTGCCGAACTAAATCACGACCTTTCAATACCGATGTAGTGAGTCCTGGCCATAAAATGTTCGCCTTTCCGACTCCAATAACCTGTCCTTTATTCAAGTCCTTTCCTAACAGTTTCCTTAATGCACGACCCCGACCCCTTTTCTTCCCTGCATTGCTTACCGATGTCACACTTTTCCATAAATGTTCTGCCGGCACTATAAATTGCACACGTTTTATTGGGTTGGTTAGAGTGTTTAATAGTACTTACATGTCTTTAAAAAATTATGAATTGGTCTAGAAGGTTGACGAAGCACGATGTTTTGCACACAAAAGCTGAAAACTTTTCCTAAAACCATTTTCCAGAGATCTAGTACTTTTGAAACAGGCCCTGTTTTTTGCCACAGAGCTGAAAAATTTCGTTCACAGACTTTGTAAAAATTTATGTACGTGAATAATTTGTAAAAAAGATGAGTTTTTATCATCAAATTACTGAATTAATGAATGGTATAACATCAACACGGCTAAAGTCACGAAAAAAAGCAATCGACGCGCTATTATCATTCATAAAAAACGAAGAAACAAATCGAAATCCAAGTTGGAACAGCGAGTTATACAGCCAATTGTTTGAAGCTACCATTATTTATTTATGTAATGTTAGTGGTATTTGTTTAATTATAAAATGAAGTTCAGATTTGTCATACATAGGAAGCCGAACGAGTTTTAGATTCAGATAAAAAAAATGACCGGTCAATATTGGAATGTTCGTTTTCTACCATTATGAAGTTCATCGATTTTAAAAGTATGGCATTCGTGAATATTTTTTATCAGCTGTGTATAAACTGAGAAAATTAAATACACTAACTCCTTGATTTTCACAGTACTCGAATTACACGATTTGACTTTTATACTTTTTGTTTTTCCTTGATCTTATTCTGATAGTTTTGCATTATGTCATTTATCAGTATCATATTAATAAACATTTTAAAAAGTTCATTTGAATTTATTAACAGCACTATGCTCCAAAGCTTTAAA
>AGDA01006329.1:0-13077 GCA_000281935.1 Mengenilla moldrzyki | reverse complement strand
TTTTTTTTTTTCAAAAAAATTTCTTGGCAGGGAAAAAACTCTATATAAAATATTTGTGCGTACACAGCATACGCTGTAAAATCTTTTGGCCTGAACGAAATTTTGAAAATCACATTTTGGCCAACGCTTAAAATTATTCGCCTACCCCTGCCTTAGATCATAAAACTTATTTTTACTCATAAGCAATTTAGCAACGTTTCAAAGTTGTTTTGGAAAAATAACAATTTCAAAATTAAGAAAAAAAGATTTTTTTTTAATTTTCATTATTTTCAATATTTTTTAGTGTTTTTTTTTTGGTATTTATCTTAAAATAAATTCTATTTTATAACGCTATTTTTACAAAATAAATGCTACTACGTTACACCTCTAGCTATAATAAATATTTACATTATATAAAATTTATTCATGCAAAATTTGTACATATATAATTTATACATAATAATTAGCTTTATTAATATTTTATAATCATATTATTTTTAAATATATGTATCGCGTTAAATATAATAAAAATTAAGTTTTTTATTGTTTTCAAACTACATGTTTTTAATTTTTTTTATAAGTACGTAAAATAAATAATAGTATCCTTCGAACTAATTCTAATGGTGATATACGTTTTGAATTCTAATTTTGTTTTCTCAACTACATTTATTGTCTCAAATTAAAACCCTAACTTACACCATTGACTTTACTTATTAATTTGCGGGTATATTTTATATACAATCTTATATGCCCTTTGAATAGGGTTTGCCAAAAATGTATTGTACCTCGAGCGCAAGCTGAGCTCACTATCCCAATGGGGGTTTTTGCGCCAGTCCAGTCAAAGATTGTACATTTTGTACATAATCAAATGTTAATGAACAGCTATCGCGTGGTATCGATATCTTTTTATTACATTGATTTAAAATATTTTTAACAGCGTTTCTTATCATTCTCGGTGTTTTTCTTATGTTTTATCATTGTTTTTGAACCAAATTTTTAAAATATTTTCACATTTATTTTTATTACATATTAATGATGTCGTTTTCTTCATACCAATATATTTTTTACCAAACTTGTAAATATATTTTCAACATCGTTTTGGATTGTGTTCAATGTAATTTTTGTGATATATGAATACTGTTTTGTCACATGTTTATAATGCTTATTTTTGTACTACTTAAATATTTACAAAATTTAGTTAATGCTTAATGAAAAGTTAAATTTTTTAAACGTTTGTTTTTAAATTATCGCCACATTTCTTGCAGTATTTCGGTACTGAATAAATTTGTTAGTTATAATTTTATATTATTTAACACCACACTAATATGAAGTAACTGTCGACCTTAATTAAACGTTTTTATCACATTCGCATTTGGTAGTTTTTTAAACCATTTCTCTAATATAGATGAAAACGAAAACGTAAAGTTGAATAACGTAAATTTTTAAAGACAAATTCAACAGTAAATCAAAGAACTTGTAAAAATATTTCGTAGTTAGGGAATTAATATTTTTTAAAAAATAAAAATGATATATAGAAAAAAATTACATCATTTTAAAATTATATATATAAACATATTTTGACACATAGGGCTGCTGATATACAAACAATTTAATGCTAACTGGATTTTTGTGGCAAATATTTTAAAATTACTTTGAGAAAAATTGAATCTCATATACAAGCCAATATTGAATTTATTATTTATACAATATTCGTCCAATGTTGACGAAATTTCTGGTTTGCAGGACTGATTTCGTTATATGTACTTTGTTTCCGCAGTAATCTTTTAATGCAATTGTGCGCTCGCTGCGTCGCTAAAGTTGTTCTGTGGTTTCGTCTGTATTTTTCTGTGTTATGTGCTGTGTGCTTAGCGGGAAAATTTAAAACTGGAATAATTAATGAAAACGTAAAATGTTTTCAAAGTCTTTTGTTCTATTAAAATGCTTGTCTAGAACTTCTAATATTGCAATTAAATCAAATCAGTTGATTTGTAGGTAATTTTTTTTATTTATTGAAGAATTAAAGTTGAAACGTTTTTTTGTAGTTGCTGGTCCAAAGAATATTCGAAGCGTTATTGTTGTAAGAATTTTTTCATCTGACAATGGATCTGACTTGAAACAGAAACATTTGGAAGTGGCTAATGATATTAATTCGTTAGGAAACTCATTAACGAATTCGAAGGAATCGAAACGGGAAAAAGTTGCTAAATTACGAGAAAAAGTTATTGATTTAGGAAAGGAAATTTCAGCAAATGGTGGCAAATTGAGTGATCACGACTCTGAAAATGGTATCCCACGTTTTGAAAGATTAATTTATTCTTCAGAATTATGTTTCTGCCAGTTCAATTTAAAAAAATACCTTTGATGTTATAGTAGTATGACTCCCCTTTATGCTTTGTCACAATAGTGTTTATTCAGCCTAAGTAAAGATACTCTTTTGTTCTATGAAAGATCAATAGTGAAGCAAAAATTTGAATGTAGTTTTTGGAGGTTTAGGTTCCGTTGTTGAAATATTAGTAGATGTATGGTGAAATTCTAAGTACTTTTACATTAGATCTAGTCTATTTAGGAAAAATAGGAGGTTCGGTGGAAGATATTTGTTAAAATAATGTTTTCATATGCTTTATATATAGTAAACTTTTCAAATCTGAAAATCATGCTTTTAAAATTGTTAAACTGGAGAAATTTTGTATTCTACTGGTAGGATTATCTTCGGGTAAAGTGCATTAGCACCTGTTCATTGTGTACTTGAATTATGTAAGTGCCCTAGTAGTGCTTCAATGTTAAATAAAAGTTTAAGGAAAGTTCACAGTAACTTATGAAAATTTTTTAACTATAAACAAACGTTTGTTTAACCTTTATTGGGCGGTTTGTATGTCCTCAATTAAACGTTCGGTGAAGGTTTATTTAAGGTTCCCGATGAATTTTAAAAACAACTACACTGTTGCCAGTTAATCATTTCCTCATTTATATTCTCTCCTAAGAAAGATAAATTGTTGTTTTATGTCTTAAAATATTCATTTTTTTAAAAATGTTTATTTTTCACTTACAGTTATTGAAATAAATCTGTGAAATTTTAAACCGAATTACACTTCACACATTCACCAACCAATATATACCAATTTTTGAATTGATTTAAAGAACAAATTAAAGTTTTTAAAAATATTTTATACATATTTGGGAATAGATATTCAAGCAAAATATTTTAAAATATGTACAAAATATTTATTTTCCATTTTTAGCTATTGAAAAAACTTACTATATTTTTGCAAACTTAAACGACGCCAGAAAAATGGACAGAATACGCAAGACAACGCACAGAGAAACATACAGAGCCCTGTGGAACAACGTACAGCGTGTTGCACAATTAAAACAGAATATATTCTCATTCAAATGGGTTTGAATAAAAAGTGTATAATCTTGGGAAAAATTATATTTTTTTAATATTCTATGAGTTTTCGTTTTGAGTTTCTATCGAATAAAATCATTATAAATAATTTAATAGCTTATTTTTGTAAAGAGAAAAAATTATAGAATTTCATCAAACATCCAAAATTTTAGAAAAACTGAAAGTTAAATAGAAGTTTGAAGTAACGTTCAAAAAAATTAAAATCAACCTTTAATTATCTTTTGATGTTGTTACTTTTAGTAAACGCTTCCTGAAAGTCCATCAAATAATTTTCTGAAAGTTCGTCAACGCTACTAGGGTGGATTTCTTTTAACATCTACTGAATAGGAATTAACTGCACTTTTATAGTTGTTTGTTAAAATTTCTTCTAGATGACTTGTGACTGAAACTTAGACTTTTTTTATATAAAAATGGATTACAAAACTTACGTCTTTCCACTTGATGTCCGAACGGCAGTACCAAAGTGAATAATCGTTTTTTCTGTTTTTCGTTTGAATAAAGTACATTAGGCTAGTGCACTTTTTACTAATAAATTTTTAATTAAAGAATTCAACTTTTAGTATTTTGCAAAAATCAAATATCTACCTTTTAACTGCTAAGTCATATTTTGATCGGGTAAAGTTTGTTTAAACCGAGTACTGCTTTAGATTATAAAACTGCAGACGCATTTCCAATAGCTAATCCTAGTAAGAGATTAAGCACACTTCTTGGAAAAAAGAAGCCGAGTGGATAAGCTAGTTTTTTCTATAAAAATTTAAAAAAAATCGTATCATGAATTTTTTAATCAATATAAAAGTGAGCATGAATAGAGTTTAAATTTAATAAATTTATTTTTTGTAGAGAAAACAACTGAACGTAAAAAACGAGTTGACTTATCACAGTCATCACTGGAGCGAAATTTTATAACGCCTGGACGTGCAATGTCCGAATATTTGTTAAAACCATCAGATTTGGAAAAACTGCCGAAAACCAAGCGACGTTCTCCATATGAAAATGAACCACCAATCACAGTTTATTGGCAGAAAGACGTTGAAGCAAAAGCACTTGAAGTGTGGGGCTCTGCAGAAAATTTACGTCGTGAGCAAATAAAAAATGAATTTTTTAAAATGAAAGCACATCAAGGTAATAATTTCGATTTTAATTCTAAAAATTTAACGCTAATGTTTTAAACAGAACAATTCATTGTTAAGAAAAGAATGAAGGAATATCGAAAGGAAAAAAGTGAGGAATTTCAACCGATTCCAGAACCGTTGTCTAGTCTTCAAAGCCGCTCTGGCAAAGTTGTAATGATCGCTATTGGAATGTTTGTTTAAACGATTATTTTTACTTTCTTTGGTTAAAATGTATAGTTTTCGTTCAAATTTTGATCTGTAGCCATTTTCTTTTGGAATTTTCATTCAACTAGAACAGAGATTCTCAGTATTTCTTTAGGGCTTTTTATTTAATTTTTTTCGGGATCCCAAATAAATCAATTTAACGGTTATATTGCAGATAAATAATTTGCTTTTTTGTATGTGTAGTGACGTTACTACTAAAGAATTAATGATGACGTAAGTTTTAAAATTTTTTAAATTTTTTACCGTTCTTGCCCCCTGGCGCCCGACTTTCTTTTTATTCCTTAATGTAATCATGGTACGCAGTTTAAACCGTAAACACCACTATTAAATTTCAATACTTTTGAAACTGCATTGTTCTAAAACACATAGTAAACTATAAGAGAAATTATTATGAAAACTTTTAAGTGTACATTACATTCGACCTGCATATATCTCATTTTTTTACTTCAAAATTCGAAAAATTATTTCTCAAGAACTACTTATCAGGAAACCTTAAAAAGGCATTTCCACACCTTCCCAAAAATTGGCCTCTAACTATTCAAAAAATTTTACATTTTTGTCATACATTTAATTGGGACTTTCAGAAAAACATAAGGTTCTCTCATGGAAAGAATAAAAGTGAAATTTGTTGTTTAGTGTAATTAAATAGCAATAGTTGTGCTTTAAAATTTCTTCTATTTATTTTCTGCTCAAATAATTTGGAATTCAAATTTGGAAGTTTTTAGATATTTGTAATATTTTTTGATTTTATATATCCAAAGAAGGTTGAGTAATGTTATTTTTTTAATTTATTTGTCAATTTTTTTCATAGAAACGCTGCCAATTTCTTATTTAAGCTTTTTGGCTGGCTATATACAGGATCTCATAGTATGTTCTCAGAAGCTGTTCACTCTCTGGCAGATACAATGAATCAATTAATTTTAGCTTACGGTGTATATAAATCTGTTCAAGTAAATTTTTTTAGAATTTAAAAAGGTGAAAATTCGCAGGTTAATATTACATCATTATAATGCATCCTCACACACAGTACACCAAACAATTGACTTTTTACTTGATAATAAGGTGAAAATCATTCCACATCCACTTTATTCATCAGATATGGCTATGTATGACTTCTGGTTGTTTTTTAATCTAAAAAAAACACTTATGTGGTCGCTGTTTCACAATGAAAAAAGAAATTGATGAAGCAGTTCATGACTTTTTCAACACAGTATTCTAAAAAATGACTGGCTTCAGGCCATTGATCAGTGTAGACAACGATTACAAAAGTGCATTAATGCTAGTGGAGATTGTTTTGAACATTAATAAATATTTTTACCCCATGCTGCGTCTATTTCTTTTTTATCTCAAAATATATTGCGTGGCTCTCGTATTTAAAGACTTTAGTTCGAAATTTGGCATGTTGGGGCAAACCATATTAATTCTGTAGAGCTTAATATATTAAAAGGGAGATTATAAACAAACACAATGTGTCGCATAAAATTATTAAACGAGTTACGGTTCAGTCATCTGTGACTTATAGTCTATTTTGAAAATTGAAAAAAGGCATACTAAAGTGGTCGATAATACTTACTTGATAACACTAACCAACAAAAGGCTTCCTACAAAAACCAATTGTATAAATTTTATTAGTACTGCACTAGTAACAAATAATAACGGCACAGTTTTGGCATCCCTATTCGCAAAAAACCGTTTCTTGGGATTTTTCGGTATTTAATATTCTATAACTTTGGTACCTCTTGAGATAATTGCATGAAACTTTGCAAAAAGTTTAAGTACCATTTTTTAATTAGCTCTATGTTTATTTGAAGTTAATAGATGGCGCAGTTTTCAAGATAAAATTTTTTAAAGTTCAAAAAAAAGTTTTTCACCCCCTCCACAAAAATGCGAATAGGGATGCCAAAAATTTGCCTGTTTTTATTTGTTACTAGTGCAGTACTACCAAAATTTATATAATGGTTTTTGGAGGAACAAAAAACATTGAATTTTGCTGACTAGTGTAATAGATATCTCTCCATCAAGTAACCCTTTACTGAGTAAATTTTTTTTTACATATAAAGGTTCACTGTTTCATAAAGCCATTTTTCATCGATTTCTCGACCATTAAAACTCACAAAAAACAAATAAAATGGCAATAAAATCTATAAATCGTATTTATTAACACCTAAGATAGCTGTCGAAACAGATATCTCGTTTGTTTTGTAACTTATAGGTAACAAATTTAAATTTTGAATTTCAACATTTTCAATAAGCATGGTAGTAGTTTTTGTAAAAAGATTTAATCTGTTTTATGTTATAATGTATGTAAAAATATTAATAAAGCACTGTTTCAGAGCGCGGATTCTTATCATCCTTATGGATATAATAACATGAAGTATGTAGCATCATTAATATCAGGTGTGGGAATTTTTTGTGTGGGAGCTGGACTTTCATTTTACCATGGTATAACGGGTTTAATTAATCCAGTTCCGGTTGGTGATTTTTACTGGGTATGTACTTATCAAATTGTTGGTGTATTTGGGTTTTCATTCTGTTTTGAAACTTGCAGGCTTTCATTATCCTGCTCGGTTCGTTTTGTTCTGAAGGTGCTACATTTTCTGTAGCATTTTGGTCTGTTTTAAAAGAAGCCAAAGAGAAAAAAATGCCTGTTAAGGATTACAGTAAATAGCATATTATTCGTACTTAATAAATCGAACAAAACATTAAAATAAAATTACTTTGAAACTGAAATAAAATGATACTATTACAAATTAATTTAGTTAAGTGATTTTCAAACATTGGATCGCTAAACCGATACCGGGTCTTGAAGGAATTCATCAGTCCGTGAACAAAATTTACTGATCCCCGATAACTTATCTATGAATTAAATACATTAGATAACCCATATAGCATAAACGGTATATTAAGTTATCTAATTTTACATTATTTACCATCGCTTAACAGATAAGACTAGTGATGAGATTTAAAAAAAAAATTAGTATTTCAAAAAATCGAATCATTCTTTTTTAGAAATCGTTATTCGAAAAAATCGAAAAAATATTTTTTATCGATAATCGATTAATTTTTATTTTTTTTAGATCGACTTTATCGAATTCATAAAAAAATGATTTAAAAAATCGGAAAAAAAATATTAATTTTTTAAGAAAAAAAAATTATTCTCAATAAAAAAAAATTTTTTATTATAATTGAAATTTAAAAATAAATTTAATGATTTTTTTTCCAATCTGCTTCGATTGTAACTGAGAATATATTCGGCTTTTATAACATTTTCACTAGTTCTTGGTAACACATCATCAAGTGTTTGTTGATAACTTAAAAGTTAAAAAAAGAAAAGGCGTTTTTTAGTACATTAAATTATGTTAACAATATGTCATTCATACAAAAGTATAAGTTTACTTTTTATGTTGTAATTTTTATACACATTTTTGTATTTTTTTTTTTTTTTTTGAATATGGCTAGTTTCCTTTTTTTACGTATTTTTTAACTGTAATAAATGATTAACGTCTAGACAATAAATACTAATAAGAAACGTCTTTTAAACATATCAATTATTATATGGTAAAACTCGTGAACCATATAAAATTACAGTTCACTCTATGTATCTGTGGTGAGGCTTTCAAAATGGAGTTCAAAACCGTTATAGGAATTTAAAACGAAACATTGAAATCATGATTTGGATAAATTATATAAATGTGTTAACATATTTATATAATTTTGTGTGCAATAATACAAAATTATAAACTTTATTAACATAATTTAGTGAGCTAAAAATTTGTCGGGTGTCTAATAAAATGTAATTTTACTTCTTAATACAAGTAAAACAAACCTAGGGTGCTTTTGCTATTATAATATATTTTATGCCTACCGTTTCATTAGCTACTTTAAGCTTTGTCATACACGGAAAAAAAATCCCAAAAATAAATAAAAATTTTAGCTTATATATGAGCCTAAGTAAATTTTTTTCTTAATTTGAGAAAAAAGTAATTCAAGAAAATATTTTTGTTAGAATCAAATTACATTTTTTCTTCGATTTAGGAAAAAGAGCAATAAAATTTCCTTCAGTCAGAAATTTTGCTTAATTTAAAATAAAAATAGACTTAATAATTATATTAAGGTTTTTTTTTTGAAATTTTTTAGTAAAATTTATTTTCCGTGTACTATTGCATGTTTTCTAACATTTACTGAAAGCGCGACACATATTTTTCAAATAAAATGCAATATTTACTTTTACTCATTATTTCAATTTTTACAATTTAAAAATTAAGCAAATGTATAATATATGTATAAGAGACAAATGTTTTATACATATGATTTGAGGCTAAATTTAGACTATTTATTCGATAAGAGTTTTTAAACATTTTACGTTTAAAATGTCGTTCAAAACGTTTCAAAAATCGTCTCTTAATTTTATAATTTATATTTAAAAAATCAACGTTTATTATTAGATTAATGCTTAAAAAACAGGTGAAATAAACTGTATAATATACAGTTTTGGTTATATGGGGTAAATTTTTAAATTGGTTTTTATTCTGTATATTGAAATTTGATACGATAATTATAATCAGAAGTCTAATATTATTTAAAACTGCATATTTGTTTCTAATTAATAAAATTTTATTTTATTTTTTGTGCTATAAATATCATGTGTAATAGCTGTACATGGTTCGAATAAAAACCTTTGTTAGCAAAAATGCATACATTTTGCTCCTTTACTTTTTTTAGTATATTCATTAAAAATATGTTATTTTAATGTTTTCGGCTTTAATGACAAGTTAAGTAAGTAGAATATGATCGTAAATTAATGTAGCTTTTTAATAGTTTTAATGGGTCGAGAACCCAGTATTAATGTGGTTCTAATGGAAGACTTTGCGGCTGTTGTTGGTGTATTAATTGCTAGTTCTTGTATGAGCCTTTCAATGTATTTAAATAATCCTGTTCCTGATGCAATTGGTTCATTGCTTGTTGGAGGCTTGCTAAGTGCAGTTGCATCTTTTATTATATATTCAAATGTGGCTGCATTAGTTGGCAGGTATTATATTTATTCTTGTAACTTATTTTATTAAATTTTATTCATAGGTCGATTCCACGTGAAACTATAGATAAAATTAATTCCGAATTGGAGTCTGATGTGATGATTCGAGCTATTTATGACATTAAAGGTATTGATATGGGTAACAATTTAATAAGGTATAAAGCCGAGGTGGACTTTGACGGCCAAGAATTAACGAAATCTTATTTGGATCACCAAGATTTGAATTCAATTCTTAATGAAGTAAAAAATTTTAAAGGTATCGATGAATTAGAAGTGTTCTTCTTAAAACATGGCGAAAAACTGGTTGATATGTTAGGAGCAGAAATCGATAGGATTGAAAAAAAACTTAAAGTAAGACTACAAAAAACTTTAAAGAAACATTTTTTACGCGAGAAAAGGTCTTAATTATGAAGTTTAATTCAAATATGTGAAATTATGAATTAGGCGAAATAATAATTATTTCAAATAAGATTTAACACATTGTTGACCGGCAATTTTACGCGGAAATTATGTCGTATCACCGGCTATTATTTTGTAATTCTTCTATAATAAAAGAAATACGTCTAATACGGTACACAAAGCTTTCGCAGTGTTCTGTATTACCCTGGGTTTCATAAACTCAAATTGCTAGTACAAGTGCAATCACGAGCTAACTCGTGGTCTGCCAACAATTTTTGCGCATGAAAACACGAGTTAACTCATGATCGGTCAACAATATGCTAATAAAGCTAAATTTTACACTGAAAAAATAGTTATTGACATTATAGTAATAATAAAGTTAAAATAATATTTTTTTGTAAAATATAAGTAATATGAAAAAAAAATTAAAATATAAATCACATCAATCGGTAAATTTATATTGGAACTTTGTTTCTTATTTTATAATAATTGATTTGAATTAGAAATTCTTTAATAACACGATTTTGTCAAAAAAATTCCATATAGAAGTACATTAAACATAGTATAGCTCAACACATTAAATCAGCGCATGTTTGCCGCATAATTTCTATTCATTACTTTACATTAATGAAGTTTTGATGCCAAAAAAATGATTAATTCATTTAGTTCAATTGAGCTCAAAAAACCTTTTTAATGTTTTTATCATTTTCAACTATTTATAAATTTTGGAATAAATAAAAATCTTTTTATGTAATTTGCGAACTATGAAATGTTTGCGTATTGGAATTCTGGTTTGGGTTTTCCTATATATTAGATTATATTTGTTTTGTATTTCTTTTATTGTGTGTAGTTTAACCCTTTGAGCCCCAAGCAGCGCAATCGCGCTGTTCTCTTTTCATGTCGAGAAATCTCAGACGTTTTGCGCATTGTGTACATCGAACGAAGCGTTAGTAAGCCAAACAAGCGCTGTAGCGCTGCTTGGGTTTTCTCGACAGTTTTCGCAAAACCGTCTGGGGCTCAAAGGGTTAAGTATAGTTGTGCATACTTACAACTAGTGAGGCTTGGCTAGCCTAATGGTCGTCGTTCTACCTTAACGCACTGAAGTATCCGGGTACAAATCTCACTGGACCTGATGACCATAATTACTTTACCCATCACCAAACAACTTGTTTCTGTTTTAAATAGTTTATACCAGAGGTCGAAAAATCGTGGAAAAGTCATTTAGTAGCCCACGAGGCGTTTTTTATTGTTATTGCACATATAAAAAATGTGTAAAAAATTATATAATTTTTAATTATATTTGTTACATTTGTGTTTGAATTTGACGCAATTTGAATTTGACTTTTATTAACCTTTTCTTAGTTAATAATTTAAACTTTTCATAATGATTTTTTTTCGTACTTAGAGTAATCATCCTGAGCTAAGACATTGTGACTTAGAAATCTTATGATGTTTTTAATTATTTTTTAAAGTTGTTTTTTGTTTATAAAAGTGAAAATAAAGTATTTTTTTACTTAAATAAATGTTTGCACTTGCAATTATTAAAATCAAATGGACATGTTGTGTGCTAAGACATTGATTCCTAAAGTGTGCATCGCGGCTCCTTAGGGAATTGCGATACCGTCATTGGGGCGCCGTGAAATATTCAATTAAACGATTCGTCAATTTCCCAGTCTCAATATAGATATTTCCGAAACTGTTGAAATTAGATAGTTTATATTATCCTAAGGAAAATAGTAAGTATAAGTTTCTAATGTTTCGCTGCTAAATGGATAACTACTTTTAAAAAGGAAAAATTTTCCAATTAAGTAAAAATTCTGTTAATTTTTTAAAATAATTTTTTCTTGCCTGCGGTGATAAAACCAAATTCTTCTAAAATTCTGTATAAATTTTTATCATTATACTGTTAAAATTTTGATAAGGCTTTAAACATGATTTTATGTATGTTTATAAAGTATGAACGTTGAATTAACGAGATATTATTTTAATCATATCGATCATAACTCAACAGAGTTTTTTCTAGCCGCAATCGATAACTCAGTGCTAAAGAGATAAAAAAAATGCGTAAATTGTTATTTTTAATTTAATAAGTAACTTAAATATATAATTATAATTTATGAATATCAGAATAAGTTTTGTTATTTTTCTTGTATGTAATTCGCCATAAATTGACACCATTTTTGTTCCTTTAAAAATTTATTTTAATTTAGTTACATAATGTTATATTTGTTTATATACTTAGCCTATTTTTGTTCCCTTCTAATCACACATATCTATTTCTTTCTTTTGCAACAACAACAAGCGCAATTACGAAGGCATTTACAAATTAAAATCATCATGATCACAAAATTTAAAAATAAGTGTATGAAGAAGTCCAAAATGAAGCTGAAAAGTAAATATTTAGTCGTTTGAATGAATATTCATAAAGGATTACAATAATATTCCCAGTGTAATTGGTATGAACATGAAACGAACTTTCTGAAATATAATATATCCCAATAAAAGTAAGGCAACAATTGACGTTTTACGCATGGCATTTTGTTCACATGAGCTCCAAAATGATACTAGTATTACAATAAAATCCAAAATTAGAAAAAGAGCTGCCCACGAATACACGTAGTACAATTTTGCTGATTCTATAAATAAAACATTATTAAAATTTTTTAATTAGATTATTTTTATACCATATATAAGTACACCATCCTTTAATTTTCCAACTTCTGGTACTCCCATGTGGCTTCCGAATGCATGCAGTAACATTATGAATGAAATCCAAATGGCGAAAAACCAAAACAACATAGAAAATATATAAAACAACTGCTTACATTGGCCCCAATTTTTTTTTTCGTCTAAAAAATTTACATGTTTTTTATTTTGCAAAAATATTACATATCTAAAGATATTATATATATACATATATATAT
>AGDA01006288.1:0-19701 GCA_000281935.1 Mengenilla moldrzyki | reverse complement strand
GTCAATTTTCAGATACTTTTTGCGTTAATTTTAATACTTACTGAAATCTTACACTATTCAAAGTGAAAATTAATTTAAAAAGTTTCAAATTATATTTATAAGTTTGAGAAACTATTATTTTTCAAATATTTATTTAATATAATACGATATATTTGTAAACATTAATACATTTTTATACCTTTAGTACAATATGAAGAAGTGGGAAAATTAAACTTGTTACCACAATGTTAAAACACCTCTAAAAAAATTTACTGGAAAATTTTTAGTAAGTTATTTAATGTTTCTTTTTATTAAAAAATTTTACCATTTTTTATATTAACTAAATTATATCAAACCATTTATTGTAATTTAACAATTTTTTTACTGTTACTATTTTATTTAAAAAAAGTATTATTTATTTAAAAATAGTGCTATGTTAACTGTGTGCAAAAAACTTTGACTACCTTGAACATATTTTTCATTTAAAACATACACTGATAAAAGTCTACTACAAGGCTGGTAATATATTTTTTTCTGAGAATTAATAAAAACTTTTTTTTAAATAAAAATAATATAAATAAGCAGAATTTGTTTTTTTTTAAATAGCCAAGCAGCTTGTGGTACATACTACAGAGCAAATTTGGCCGAAATTCTTAACAATTTAAGCCGTTTTTCAAAATTTGAAATGTTTTTTAAATACGTATTTAAAAGGTATGCACACAAGGATTATTTTTTTTTTACAAAAATTGCAATTATTTAATTCACTTCTTTTGATAATTTAGAAGCATGTAACAACATTGTATTTAGTCTTACGTATTTGTCGTCAGTAATTTCAAAACCATTTTAAAACACATAAGGTACGGTAATAATTTTTAAACTACAATAGCACAAAAGTAAAGGGGAATTTGTGTAGATTTATCAAGAGTCAAAAATAATCATTCAAATAGCTACATGTGACTCGTGAGCCACCGTTTGGCCACTGTTGTTATGTAGATTTAAGATTTGTTACGTGATCTGCAATATTTATGATATTGTAATATAAATGATTAAGCAAAATTCGAAATAAAATTCAAGATTTGTACTTTTGAAATTTAATCAATTATCAAATCGTGTATTTTAAATATTTTTTATTATCAGCTAAATTTAGAAACTTCATTAAATAAATACGATGTTGCAATAATTTTCCACTAGCATTCTTCTTTTAATTTCATATAAGAACATTACTAATGACATATTGATTTCGAACACTCATTATTTATTGAATAGAAATATGAAGCACGTGTTCTTTATTTGTGCCATTTTTAATATGTGATTATTGCAAAATTAAATCGAATCGATCGCTTCATTTTTTCCACATGTTTCAGAAATCATTATCAATGTCACTGATTTTTAAAATTAACACTTTTTTCCAAGTTAATTTGCGAAGTTCTCGTTATTTTTTCAAAGCATACCATCTATGTAATTTTTCAATTATTTTGAGTGACAGAAACGAAAAACAATACGCTCAAGTGTTCCGAGAAATTAAAAACGTGTCCTCCGTTTCCCCTTCTCTGAAGAGTACATGTATGATCGAACGTCTAGACGTACCGAATAAAAAATGAGGGTCGGAAATTCGGGCTTGAACTTGGACTTTACAGCAACAAGACACGAGCCACGCTGAAATCGATAAAGGAAATTGGCAAATGTTGAGAAAAGTCAATGACATAAAATTCGCACTTTAAAGAAAAAGGTTTAAATTGTTTTATTTACAAAAATTATTATAAATAATAAAGAGACACACAAAAAAATGTTTAAAATTGCAATTTAAAAAATAAAATGAAACTTGATTTTAATAAAAAACTTCAGCTACATGTTTATCGTCTAAGGTTTTATGTAATTATTACATTTCTGCTTCTATTAAATTTTTTAAACAATTGACACATGTAATAATAAAACTGTTCAATTAACATGAAAAAAGGAATGCGCTTTTTTATGTGTTTAAAAAATCTCATAAATATATAACAAAGAAATATGTTTACGATTGCTTTTTTGTATATCTCTTATTAAAATTGTAACATTATAATGCACTTTATCAAATATCTTCTTAAATTCAAAGTTTAAAGTGGTTTAAAATAGGAACAATTTAACCAAAACATCATCACTAAAAAACGTTGTTAAATTTCCATTCAAGCATACGTTTAATCTTGACGCACAGATAAAATATAGTTTGTATTTTATATGAGATCTATCGTACACAAGATGTTAAACTTGACAAAAAATTCTCCGTTAAGTAAACATGATCTAAAGTCACAAATATCATTGAATTTACACATATAGTCGAATTAAAATGTATCTGGACAAAAGTCAACAGTTCA
Source organism: Mengenilla moldrzyki (assembly GCA_000281935.1). NCBI lineage: Eukaryota > Metazoa > Arthropoda > Insecta > Strepsiptera > Mengenillidae > Mengenilla > Mengenilla moldrzyki. The sequence goes on along the minus strand of AGDA01006288.1, from coordinate 17,368 downwards.
TGGCCCACGAATCTCATGCTACTCTTGCCAAGTTACCTCTAATATATTATGTTCTAGCAAATTAAATCGATTTATTCCAACATGCTAAATTACGCATTAAAATTTTCAAGTATACATATTGGTTTTTTACTTTTTTGCAATCTAATGTTTATTATATAGATACAGTTTTAAATACTATTGAGAAATGTGATTTTATTCGCACTAATTTTTTTAAAAATTTGAATCGATCCGTTGCTAAAAAAGATTACTCACTCCTGATCCATCTGCCTCTTTCCCCTTGTCTCTTTAATTTACCATTTTAAGGGCATATAATGGACGATTTTAAATAAACTCAGCTTTGGTTTTATTTGTGCTAATAACACAAACATTCAATAGAATTATTATAAATTTATTTCAAATTTATACACATTACTATTGCATTTAACAACATATAAATTGTCTTTATACTCACTTGGTGAAATTATTTTCAACTTTGCTTAAAATGAATATTTTTTAATTTCATAAATAAAATTACCTTCGTTAAAATTGTTCTTACTTTAATCACCGTGCACTTCAAAATTAAGAAGATACTTGACAATTGGGATATCATCTGTTCTCTTTTTAATTATTAGGTTTTTTGTACTTTTTACAAAAAAAATTCTAAGTCAATTTAAAAAACGTAACGAAACAACAAAAAATTCTTATATAAAGAGGAAGGAGTTGGACAGGTAAAAATGAAAAAAGGAAATTCAAGAAACAAAACAATGATCATCAAAGTCTCCACTAAAAAACACACTGTACATTTTTGGCTTAATCGCGCGATTTTTTTAAGTAAAAAAACGCATCACATTGCTGTTGCGGTTCAATCTGGCCGTCATCAGCGACAAATAGACACTGCGCATGTCCGCCAAGTGTTACGCTTCGATTTTGACAACAGTCGTCGGCGATGGACTTGGCGATTTCTTCGACAGATTGAGCGGTTGCAAGGAAGTCGAGGACGGGTTCGCCGGCGTCGGCAGCGTCGATGTCGAGTGTGGCGACTGTGCGGCCGACAACGGTGATCTTGTCGGCGAATACGCAATTACGTTAGTCGACGGCGACACAACGGACATTGGCGGCACAATGGCCGCATTCAAGGAACGTGACTGTGAACTGTTTACTACTGCAACGGCAGTCGTACCCGTGTGCTTCCTGTACGGGCACGCGGTCAAGAAATCGCCTTGCATGATATAGTTGTGGATGATGTCGGTCCTTTTAATTTGCTCAGGTGTCAATTTCGGACCTTCCATCAACGACTTGGCCAGCGTCGAATGTGTACTGGACAATGATGGTTTTTCACATACCATTCCGATCTTACTGTCGGAAAAATGTTGCGGCTGCGGTGACTGCATCGGACTTCTTTGATAATTGACCGTGTCCGCTTCAGCTATCTCTTTCTTTATTGGCGCTGGAGTCGATGTTCCCGTTGTTGTAATCGTGATCGTCGTCGTGTTAACAGTCGGCGTTCCTGTCAACGGCGGTCGCAACGCCCGAAACTTTTTGTGCGGTTTATATGCCTCGTCCATTAAAGAATTCGTGTCATACAACGGTGGGGCTTGTAATACTCGTTTCAGAACCGGCATATCATCGATCGGATGTGTTTGCGGCACTGCATCCGGCCTCAAAGAATGCAACCTATTGCTCAACAAACTGTCTGTATGATCTTCCAGCGATGATCTTGGACTGGAGCACAAAGAGGTGTTTGTGCTACAAATGCCAGTCCTACCGCCGCCACCAGCGCCACCACCGCTGGCGCCACCGCAGCCATTTAACTGACTTTTATCAAGCCGCTCGGTTCCAGACTCGATTCCACTATCACTCGGCGAGTCAATCTTTCGAAAGATTGACGCATTAACAGTCCCCGAGCCGTTTAACACTGTTTGCGTTTGCATCTGATGTGGTGGCAACTGCTGATGATTATGCGTGAAATGGTTCGAACTCGTTACATTATTCGTAACAGTTCGGATAACTGGTGTTATTGTTAATCCATTCTGGATCAAATGTGATGCATTGCCAATAATATCATCGTCTGGGCCGCTACTTGTCGCTGATGATGACGATGACGATGAAGATGACGACGACGACGACGATGATGATGATGATGTCGATGATGTTGAACCCGAACCAGAATTGGTTCGAGTTCGATGATGATGGTATAAGTTGTTACCGGATAAGGTTGCTGCTAAGAGCGGTGCGTTATTGCTGGCCGGATAATCGACCTGGTCGCCGGAACATGACTCAGTGCTAGAAACAGAGCCTATTGGACTCTTTGCTTCGTCTATACTATCTATTTTCCAGCACTTTCCCGGCCAATTTTGCTGCTGCTGCTGCTGCTGCTGCTGCTGCTGCTGCTGTTGCTCAGTCATTTTGAAGGCTAACAGTTTCTCCGAATGTAATGTATTCAGTGTTCGTAAATCGGGCACTTTTTTCATCAGTTCGTTGAAAATGTCGTTTGCAGCCTGCTCTGAAGCTCGATTCTGTTTCAGTACATTGAACAGTAACTTTTTGAGTTTTCCGTGCATGCGTTCGATCAAATCGACGTTCCGTAAGCCGGGCCGGTCGGCCGCAATAACGACAATGGCGCAAAATAGCGCGATCTCAACATCAGTCAAATGCATTGCGTTCACACGTTCGGCAAAATCGAACATGGAATCCATCAGGAACCTGGCTTTTGCACTGTTTTGAATCAAGTCTCGTTTTAGCACTTGCCCATTCAGACATACCATGCTGTTCGTTTCGCTATCAAACAGACATGCCAAGCGTATCAAAAGCACTTCGAAAACGCCCGCTTTCAACAAGGTGACTTGATCATCTTGTGGCAATAGTATAAAGCCTGGTATCATTTTTGCAAATTCAACAACGCCACGAATCGCCGGCGAAAACCTTTTCGAAAAATCTTGTAACAGTTCTTGTTGTCCGGTCAACGGTTGCGGATTTGGATTCAGTGGACAGGCCTGATAATAAAAATTAAAAAAAAAAACATTTCAGTTTATGACAAACTATCTGTTGCTTAAAAAACAACGTCCATTTATCCTTTACGAATATCTTTTTTAAAAAATATTTTAATTTTATTTAAATTACAACTTTCAGCAAAACACTTATAATTACTTTGTTTTAGAACGTGGATAATTCTCAAATCGTAAATTATAGGATTCTTGTAACTATTTTTTGACTAAAAAATAATCGATTTTTTTCAAAAAGTTATTTAATTAACATCTTAAAGGCAATAAGTAACTTGCATTATTAGCAAAATTATTATAACTCAACTCTACTAAAACTTAATGATAAAATATTGTTGCTGTGTGTTTTTTTGTAAATTTTAAAAAATTACCTTTACATTTCAAGTATTAGGTCAAAATTTATTTAAAAAGACAGTTCTTTTTTTAAATGCAATTTAATTTAATATCGATTGAGAATCTAGAATGAGTTATTTTACGTCAATGAAATCCTACATTTAGGCTACTAGTTTTGCATTGAAAGCACAGAATTGTTGTAACTAATTTAACAAAACTTTAGACAGAATTTTTTTATACTGTTTTTTAAAACGTATTTAGTAAAAAATAAAAAAAGTAAAATAGTAATTAATAAGGAAGTAACTAAAAGTTAGTTTACATAGTAAATTTCCTATAGAGGATTATCTTAATAGATTTTCATTTCTAATACTGATGTTTAAGAAATCAATAATTTTAAAATCTATTATATGTAATGTGAAAAGGCATATTATAACTTTTAATTTTTAACTGTTTAAACACATATTAAAGAATAAAATTGATATAGCTAAATAGAAAATTTTATATACAATTCTTGATTTAAATTAATAAGCGTTGGTTTACGATACAAATCAATGCTAAAAGTAGAAATTTAATTTTTTTTTTTTTCAATTTTTATACTAGCAGAAATATGTATGATACAAGCAGAATTATACTTATAATTTCTAAAAAAATCTTAAAACTAATAAAAAAATTGGAAAAATATTTCTTGTCCTGAAATCATGAAGAACTTAGCTTTATATTCAGTAGATATTTTTATCAGTACATTATACAAAAAATTTAAAGCACACATGTTTCGAAAAAATTGTGAATTTTCAAGAATTTGAGAAAAAATCTGAAAGTAAACAATGATTATTCTCCCCAAATATACTCAAACCATTGCGGAAAGTTGATCATGATCATTCTCTATGTTTAGAATGCAAATTATAGTCATGATCAAATTTGGAAAGACACCCAATATGCCAAAAAGGAATCAAATTTGATAGCTAAAAGATAATTGTTGCAAACACAAAAAGATTAAGAATATTTTAATAAGTTAAAAGTTAGTGTAAATTTAAAAATGTTTAGCATCAATTAATTTTAGTTTCAAAAGTTTAAGAACTTTTTTACACTAAAAAATAAATTTAGAACTGTCGAGCTTGAAATTCACAAATTTAATATTATAAACCTTGTTACCATTTCTAACTTCTATATTGATTTAAAACAATTACACTTATTTTGAAAAGACAATTATTAAGTATTAGTTTCACGTCTTAACAGACTTTTAAAATAAGCAAAATTAAGAATTGTTTCATTGGTAAACATTTAATTATAAAAACAGTCAACAGAAACTTCCGATTAAATTTACTGAGGTCATTTTTTATCAATTTATTATTACTTTTTATTTAAACGCTCAAATAGGTTTTATAAGGTAGACCTTGTCACCTGTAATTACAAATACGTCAAAAACAATAATAACGAAACAATTATTCATATCGTCCCCGCTATCAATCGTTCGTCACTAATGTCTTCAGTTCCGATTTCTTATAATTAAAATACAAACAGTACACGCACAATCGAGCTCTTAATATTTGTCCGTGGAAAATCATTAACCCATAAGCCACTGAATATTTTTCGAAAATTAAATTTTCCGAAATAGAAATTACGTCATTTGCGAAATTTCATAAGTAAACAAAAAACGGAAAAACAACAATCACACATATGCCTCAATTAATGCGAAACAGGGTTTTCATTGTCAACTAAAAACGGCGAATCACTCAACCCATCCTCTCCCTCTACCACTTAACCGGGTTCATTAATAAACATACAACACGTGCCTTTGAATTTTCAATGAGCTCACTACTCTCGTAAGGATTCAAGCAACTGGAAACGGGTGTGTTCGATTTTCGCACACATACTCTAACACCCATACCCACGTGGAATACAAACATTGGAAAAGACGCTTTTAAAGACAAGTTCACGTAAAAAGCAAGCCAGCGAAATATAATGGGAAAAATCGAGTCAACGGCTTATAGCGGTTTTTTCATGTCACGAAACGAACTTTTGTTGCATTTTTAAACTGAACGCACAAATATATGTATAGCGGAAAATACACAGAGTACTCGTTTCCTCATTGTTTAAAGTTCATAGCCTTGAGTAAACTTATGGCTGTATTTTAAAGCCGGTCAAATACCCTAACGAACAGAACAATCTTCAGAAACTAAAGCTCCGAGAAAAATTATTTAAATTTTTCAGTTTTTCAGTTTTTCAATTTTCAAATTGTCACGTTTTCCATTAATCATTTACTTTGCGAATTTAAATTACATTGTTTTAACAAAAAAGAGGCAAAACCCAATATAAAAAGACTAAGTGACTCGGTTAAATAAAATTTAATTTTATTAAACGGGTTGATTTAACAAATTTAATAATTAGTCATTAATTAAAAAATTAAAAATAAAAAAAAACTTAAATTTCGAAATCGAATCTTAATTTTCACCAGAATCAAATGGTTTTCATTATTCCCGTGCAAACTATTGATGACTACACGAAAATTATTACAGAACGAATATAAAAAATCGAATTAGACATAAATTTAATAAACAAATATATTTATTTAATAATGCAATAAAATAAAAAATTGAAGTAATAAATGTTTAAAAAAACTAATTGAAAGTAATAGTATAAATGTTCATAACTTTACAACTGAAGGAGGAAATTTTTAAGATTTCATATTTCTAAAAAAATACAATTCAAAATTTGATTTTCTGCGCGAAATCTATGTATAATTAATGTAAATGCAATCATCTTCCAATTGATAATTATTTTTAAAGATTTATAATTCGATAGTAAATATTTTTGTGCAAAAAATATGAATCAAACTTATCAATAACTTTTTCATATAAAAAAATTTCTTAGTTTCATATTTTAATCGTGTTAATAAAAAACTGTTAACATTTGACAAAATATGTTCTAAAATTGAAGATAACATATGCTCCTTTCATGCTTTCATTCGTGTGAAGCTGAATAGAAATTTTATATATTAAAGCTGTTTTCGAAAACCAAATCCCATCGCGCTGCACCTTAACCTATTTTGGTTTAGATTTTCGAATGAACAAGTTAAAACTAATTTAGTTCACAGATTTCACTAACTGTAATACAGAGCTCGACATTTGTATTTTGATTTTCTAAAATTGTATTAAACATGGTTAATTGTTTACATTTCAGGGTGCTTAAAAATGAATAAAAAACGCCATGATAAACATCATGGCAGATCGCGATGCATCTTGTTCAGGTTTTCGAACAAGAAAATTAATCAAGATGAGATTTTCGAAGCCAGCCTAAAAGTTATTTGTTTGTATCCAAAAAATAATCTGTATAAGAGTTAAATAAAATAGAAATATTTACTAAAATCTAAAAGTAATTTTTTGAATTAAACGATAGCTTGATAAGAACTTCAAAAAGACTTTTTTTAAACATCCTTATTATTTTTTACTAAAATATATTTGAGTTTTATATTTATTTTATAATAATAAAAAAGTCTTCTTGGATTTCAGATTAGTATAAAAAATTTTGTTTTTATATAAAAAAATCATAAGAATTAACAAAAATCTACTTAAAATTAGTAATCAATATTTATTGATGCAGTTCTACTAGTTTCAAGTTTAAGGATATTTATACTTAAAATAAGTAAAAATTTAGGTCAATATATGTTGAAAAAAGCATCTACTAAAATAAAAGTGAATTCATTGATTTTAAAGTAAGAATCATTCTTTTAGGCTTTAGTAGAATTAATCTAATTTTTGCAATATTTGACTATAAAATAAAGCTTTGTTTGATAATAAGTATAATTCTACTTGTATCATACATATAATTCCATTTGCTTTGAATTAAGAAGAATCAACTAAGAACTCTGTAATAGGGGTGGCCAAAACTTTTGTGTACGTAAGATCGACTTTTTGTTTGAACAATGTGTCGCGATTGACGTGTTGTCATATACGTAGTCTAAAATTCACATCGAGGGGAATTAAAATAAAATGAATAATTGTTTACAATATTAGCTACACACATAAATAGAGATTAGAATTTATTTCTTCGTATATATTATGTAAAAAAAATATGTACGCGATACTTATAACCAGTACTGTATGTTAACATAACAATTTTTTTGCGCACAAAATTATAAAAAAACACGATCGACCGGTTGGCCACTCCTGTTCAATAAGACAGGAGTGGCCAAACTTTTGATTCTTAAGGGCGACTGATTCTGTAAAATATAGTTCGCAGACGACTGTGAACATGTTATGAACTGATATCAGGTTGATAAATTGTTTTGATTGGTTAACATATTTTCTTCTTAAGCAGTAAAGTTTAGTTCATGATCGTACTAAAAATTTTTTTATATTTTCAAGTGTATTTACATTTTCAAACATAAAATTTAAGTGAAAGCAAATTATTTAATTTTAGTCTTACGAGTTACGTTCAAAACCTTTGCGATCAACGTCTTGTCTTAGTCACCCCTGCTATAGCACTTTATATTTTTATCAGTGTCTGCATTTATCTCACAATGAACATTAGACGTTCGAAAAAAGCCACTTAAAGGTTTAGTGACAGTGTTCGCCGAAACCGGCAAAAATCGGTTAAGCGGAAATTACCAGAGTGGGCGGACACACGGCGTACGACGGATCCTCGCGCACCTGCATCAGCATCGGCTCGACTTTGACGCGCGTGAACTCGCACGTGTCCAAATGGGCCCGGACCACGGTGGACAACAGTCGCTGCTCGTCGTCCAACTCGGCACTGAACGCTTTCTCGATGAAGCGGCTGTTTGAGCTTTGTTGCATCGCGGCCAAAATCCGTGCCTTTTCGCGCTTCGGCACGCGGCCAAATCGAACAGCTGCGAATTTTCCGTCACGATGCCAAAAGAGAAAAACAACTTTAATTAAACGGAAAACTTTTCGTTTCGATTCATACATGATTACATGTACGTGAAAAAGGTCAATGACTGAGCGCAATTTCCTTTAAACTTTTTCTATGTTCGAAGCTCATTTTTAAGCGCGATCGCAACGCGACGCGACGCGACGCGACACGACGCAACGTGACCTTGTCTGCAACATACAAAAATAGTTCTGAACAACGTTGCTTCGAATTTCAGGGGCGAATAGCCGAACCGGCTAAGGCCCAGGTGCGCCAATGTCGCGTGCCATCTGCTTGTTCCCCAACCCGAAACATCTGTCTGAAAAGTTGTTTAACGGAAAACTGACATCTTTTTTACGGTTTTCGCTGATCGCGAATCTATTAACGTATGATATAAAGAATAAAGGAAAACCCGCGGTGAAAGTCATTAACACGTGCGCAATTTTTCTCGGCGAAAAAGCCGGAAAAACGGAAGACTTTCACTGAGCATCGAAACTTTCACTCTCAAGTCACGGGATAGCGCCCTCTACTCTACTTACGAGCATTATGATATTGAACAACCCCGTTCAAGATCCCCTTCAAAATCGGCAACTCGTCCCCGATATTGGCCACCATAGTTTCGTTCGGCACAAATTATAAAGTGTTCGTTTAAGCCGATATCAATTTTACTTCATAAATTAGGCACGTAAAAAACATTTAGTGTAAAAAGACTAGTTAAAAATGCAAGACATAAAACCTGCACTCGAACTCGCGAACTGTCAGTGAATAACTGAAACTGTATTGTTCAACGTCGCTAATTTCACTATAGAACAACAAGCGCAGTTATATCTATCCCTACTACTGAGCACGCAAACCGAACAGCATTCGTGAAATCGGAACGGAGATAGACTGATTGGCGGAAAAGAGAAAGAGTGAGGTTGCCGAGTCGAATTAGCGGAAAATCAGTGACCTTAACCTTGCACGATTTTCCCACGCACTTTTTTGCAAATATGATTTTTCTTTCAAACAGCCAATAAGAAAAAAACGCAATGCAACGCATCTTACCGTCACGGCTCATTCCGACCACAATGCATTTCTTCAAACGGCAGTACTGACATCTATTCCGATTGATTCGCAAAATCGAACATTGTTGATTCTTCGTACAAGGTCTGTATTGAATTTTCTGCTGAATACTGCGTCGGAAAAAGCCCTAAGAGGATTATACAGTAAATTCAAAACAAGCAAACTACAATAAAGATTTTTATGAAAAATGTCAACAAAGTACGTAAACAATTGTAAAATCAATTGAATGATTAACGTGGCGCTTCTGTACTTCTTTACTCCTATTAAAATTCACGGTCATATGTGCAAATTCACCCGCCGCCGCAGCTCGGGGGAGTGAGTTTACTACGTCTCGACCTTATTATGAGTCAATGCCCTTTTCGCGAGAAGAAAAAGAAAGAACTGACCGAAAATTCGGTCAACGATTTCTTCTCGCTGAAAAGGCGCATTAATGCATTATAAATAATAGTAGTGTATATAGTAGTAATACAGAAATGAGAATGTTCGTTTTTTTAGCTTCTTAATTGAGTGAAAGTAAAAGTTTTTTATGTTTCTTTTTTGGAAAAGTCGATTTTTTTATTATTTTTTTATTTTTATTGTAGAGAACATTGAACTTTGCAATTGCTCAATTTCATCAAAACATTGGACACTTTTTGCATCGATATGATCGACTTTAAACGCCCGTTTTAGCATTACGAAAATAATAAGAAAATAATAGCGGTCAATGAACTGAAATTATATTTTCAGCACTCTCTACTGGTGCACAAAGGCAATAACTTCTATTGAGGCCAAGCCGTGACTTTGTTTTTCTTTCAGTCACACAGTTCCTTTGGACGCATTTTCCCCATTTCCTGGAACATGGCTCTAAAACTGACTCGCTGCGTCCCCGATGACTTCTAAACATCTCTGCAAATTCATCATTACTATTGTTTTCTTTTTTCTCAGTTCTTAATCAGGTTATGTAAATGAAGAATGTCTTTTAAAGATTCAACACTTCGGCCGCGCTCGAAAAATTATAAATGGTAATTTACTGTTGGAATGAGACTAAATCTAATTCGCTTTTTTCTTTACCACGGAGTTCGCTTTCTGAACGTGAAAAAACTTCAATTTTGTACAATTTGCGTACGAACACAGATCAAATACTTTTCAATAGAACATGTAACCTACTGTTCGATTTTTGAAAGACTGAAGGCTATTCAACTTTTATCACTTTGATTTCTCAAATAAATAATGTTACGAATTTCTAATTTTGAAAATGCAACCAATTAAAATCAGTAAAATCATATTTATCGAAAAACTGTTTTATAAATGTTTTTCTGAAGATTAGAAAAACGTTTTTAACAGCAATTATTGTGCAGATTATTAAATGCTCACAAAAAAATAATAAAACCGTTTCAAAAAATAATTTAAATCTTCAAGCAATACTATTGTTTTTTCGCATCTCAAATTATTAATGTCAATAAATTTCTAAAAAATATTTAAAAACTACTAAAAAATAATTTTTCTTTGAAATCCATTTTTATAGATGAAAATTTTAAGACAAAAATCAAAATAGTAAATAAACATCTTTTTAAGATCAGTTTAAGGCAAGAAAAGTAATGAGTCTTATCAAGAATTATATTAGTTTCAAGAAAAGTATTTACTAATCAAACTTTTAATTAAATTTCCCGTAATTTACAAAATATAAAATAACAAGTGGGGATAAGCCGGGGCTAAAAGGTCCATTCGAAGTCATGTCTTTAAAAAAACACTATGTATAAATAATTGAAAAAAATGTGTTTGCGCATGATTTTCAGACGATACCATCAAACTGAATAGTTTTTTTGTGTCCGATATTGTGGAAACAAAATTTCGTTACACTATTGAGTTGCATATTTTGTTTTTTTTTTCTAATTAGCCCAGTGTCCTGTTTAATAAGAGACTTTTAAGTGAAAAATTCGACTTTTTGTTATTGCATGGGGTTAAATACTTATCTTTTGACTGGCAAACCAAATTTTGATCAAAAAACTGCATTAGCTTAGTACATTGTTTAACAATAGATTTTTAAGTGAAAAATTTTACTCTTCATATTCCACAAGGGGTTAAATACCTATCTTTTGACTAACAAGTCGGATTTTGATCGGATAAAGTTCATTTGCCCAGTATCCTGGTTAATAATAGATTTTAAGTGAAAAATTCTACTTTTCATGTTTCACAAGAGGCTAAATCTTTCGATTTTACGCAAATTTTCAACCATAGTCTTATATCTACATACTAAAAAGCCTTTTAAAGATAAAAAATATTTTATTTTATTATTACTTCATATTTTATAAAACTGTTATGCCTCAAAAAAAATTCTGTTACTAAGTGCGAAGAAATCACAGATGCACTTTTTAGCCCTGGCCTACCCTAATTCTAATTTCATATCAATTGCATACTGTAAAATCTCAATTTCAAGGAAATTACAAACTGTGAGTTCACATTTAAAGATTCTAAAACGGTTTAAATTAGCTAAAGTTTTTATAGCAATTCAATCTAATTTTAGATTATCTAAAATTCGTTTTGAAATGCAACACCTCTTGATGAAATTAATTAAATAAATATTAAAAAGTAACTATAATAACAATCTGTTAAAAATTTAATTTTCAAAATTCGTAAGAAATTAATTACTTTAAATATCAAAATGTAACTGCGTACTTTACAAACATTTTGTTTCTTTACACAATACCTTCAATAACACATTTTATCTGAAAGAAAAAAAAGTCAAAGTCGATTTTTTGCAACAATGAATAAGAGCAAAAATACACGTTGAGATAACAAATTGTAATAGTTGTTTATGGTTAAAGTAATCAAGCAAATGATTCTAGTCTAAATTTCGAAAAGGTTTATTTAAAAAAGTTCAAATGTTCACTAAAAAAGTCTTTTAGAATTGTTAAAAAAATTTGTTTTAATAAAAACTTTATTAAAATAAGTGAAAAATAAAATATTTAATACTTTAAATTTTTTTTACTATTTATATTTTTTTAAATATATATTTATTAATGTTTATTAAATAAATTATAATTATTTAGTAATTCATGTTTTTAAATCCTAATTAATGATGACTAATAAATTTATCAAAATTTTCAGTGTAGTTTACAAATCAATAACATAAATTTGAAAAAAAAAATTCTATACATTTCTTACTCGAATGCGAATTTCTAAATACACCAACAAACTCATAAACATTATTCGATTTAACAAAAGATGGTTCTCCTTATAACAAGCACAATTGTGTATTTAATTACAATTAATTCAAAAAATATTCAAGCGTGTAATATCCATGTAATAATCCAAATACGCCAAAAGATTTGGAAAATAATTAAAAAAAAATGCACAACGTTATTACAATTTTTTAAGTTCGTAAACTATTAACTTCCATAATAAATATTTTTTATCATTTTTTGTACATTAGTTAATATAGAATAACCAATATAAAGATAGCATCACTTTCTTTTTTGAGGAAAAAACTAGATAAAAATACTTAAAAAAATTTAAAAACCCAATGTAATGTTTGTAAATATGGAGTAATAGATATGTATATGTATTAAACCGCTATTTTCAAATAAAACTCACTATAGTAATTATACTTCACTACAGAACTATCTGAAATTGTTATTTTAAACAAAATTATTATTTTAGTCTAATATTCAATATGTTAGGTGAAAATGTTATATTAATATAAAATGTAGAATTATTTTGTTTTTTATTAAAAAAATCGTATAAATATATTGAGAAAAATAAAAATGATTAAAAAAAACTGTAAAAAATATGTTTACAGCAACAATTATTTTAAATTTAATTTATTTTAACCCTTTCCCATAAAACCATCATTTGGTTTTTATGGTATTATAAGATAGTTGAAAAATAGTATTAAATTTCGATTGTTTTAAAATCACCAAAAAAACTTTTCAATAAATTGGAAGCCGATCATTATTCTTATTTCTATTTTAATTGCTGTTGCTCTTATTTTGGTTTTATTTTTTGTGTTGCTTGGTATAACACTTCTTTTCATAAAAATATCGTATAAATAATTCTGTAACAGGACACTATACAAAAATTACATTTAAAAAAACTTTTTTTTTGACAATAATAATAATAATAAAAATTGTTGAAAAGCATGTAAAATACAGATTTTATACAAAAATGCCTGTATGGGTTCATACACGGTGCTCACTTACATCAAAACTTGAGTAAATATTTATTTTTTAAAATCAATAAGTATCAAAAATCAATTATTACCTATTTAATTTTCTATGATTTCGCATAAATAGAACATGATTAAAAAACAAGAGTCATCAAACGAGGATATTATACACGGGTGTTTTAAAGTTTTAAAACTAAAATAATTATAATTCGTTTCATCGTCCGCGTCAAATTGGCGAACATTTTGGTAACAGTTATAAAACCAAACACAATTTTCAATCTTATAACAATACATAATATACAACATTAAGTTTTTGGTTATAGGATATTGCAATAAAGTGTGAACTGTGAAGGATATATGCAAATATTTTATAAATTAAATATATCAGTCATAAGTGCTAAAATAATGTAGAAAATTAATACACTGAGAAAATAAGACAAATGAATTTAATGTGCTGTTAGAGCAAAATTTCTTAGAATTAGAAAAAATTTTAAATTACCATTAATATTTTTTACATTAATATTTTTAAATTAATAAAATTCTTGTTTATCCGAAATATAGCAAAACTTTTTGCTAAATTAACATAATTTTTATCTGTTGTAGCTAAGGTTTTCTCTCAGTGTAGTTATAAAAAAACAAAATTTTTAAAACTTATTACATATATAGTTTAGTGAAATTTCAAAGTGTACTACAAAGTCAAAATTCCATTTTTCAAAGTAGTATTACATACATTGAGAGATAGTTTTATTAAACCAATTTATTAGTCAACATTTATTAAAATCTATAAAAAAAATAATAAAATGTAATAACTTTTTTATAAATATTAAAAAAATATTAGTGATATATTTCGATTTTAAAAAAATATATTAAATATTTAAATATTTTATTGGTTACATATTTTTCTAATGTTTAACCAATATTTTTTTTTAAAAAAAAGTTATTAAAATATTCTTTTAATGTATTGTTGCATATGTGTGCACGTGACTGATATTTCTAATGTAAAAAATGTTAATGCAATGAAAATGTACATTGTCAAATAGTGACAGCTATATTCTGGATTTTGAATTTCATATTTTAGTTGTTATTTTAACCAGAATTTATTGAATAAAATTGTAATTAAATTGGCTAGATATCGAATCTAGTACACTAAAACTAATTTTTATAGTTAAATTAACAAAATTTTTTATAGTTGTCATTTTTAAATAACAATTATTGCTTAAAAGCTTATAAACTTTTGTCAGCTTATTAGCTTTGCATCTTTTCATATTTACTATTGATTACATCAATACAATATTTGTAATATTTTAATACATGTAATAATAGTAGAAACAATAACATGAATTTTTTTGCGAAAAGAAATAATTGTTTTTTAATATTTTCTTAAAAAAAATCAAAGGAACTAAATATTTATATTTTTTGTTTTTAAACTATAAATTTTATAACTAAACGGAAAAAAGTAATAACTATAAATAAGTATAAACGTATTCAAATCACCTAAAGTATATTTCGTTTTTTAAACAATAACGTCGAATTTTAGCTAGAAAATAGATGACGTTACTAGCGAAGTCACTAGTCAAGAATTTACATTAATCATAATTCATAGATATTGTTTTTCATATGTTGCTACTTTTAAAATCACACAAACATTTATAACCTGTATGTTATCGACAACTAGTCACCTTTTGCGATTCATAAATTGTAATCGGACGTCAGAGAAAATTAATTTAATTTTTAAATCTCATGCGATATTCATTACTTTTGCTGGCGACCTAAATTTTCTGAAAAATTGTGCTTGAAGTCAAGAAACTTTTCTCTTCACCCAAATTTGAAAATGGAACACTTTTTTAAACATTATAAAATATTCATCGAAAAATTGGCAAGAGTTTCGGTCATTTATAACGTAGTGAAGAATATGCAGATGTCGCTGTCCGCACATTTATTTTTTTATTTATTATTTTTTATTTTTCTAAAAAAGAAATCTTAATTAAAGCGCAAAAATTTTAAAAGCCTAACGTAATAAAAGTGTCGCCGTTAAGAAAATAGTGCATAAATTTTAAAAACGATTTCCGCATCAATAGAAAGGTGTTAAATGACCAAATTCTGGGAAAATCATTAAAAAAAGTGCCTTTGAAAGGAGCTCTTTTTCCATTGTCCAAATACGGGTTACTGAACCCTTTTCGGCCACAATGGTCAACTTGTACACCAAAAACGCGTAACAAAACATAATATATACAGCACACAAGTCATAAATGTCATTTACCTTTTTCCCTTATAGTTTTCAAAATCGTTTATTGCAATCTGCACAAAGTACCTTCAGTTGTTCAACAACGCAAAATAGAATATAAAAGAACTTGGAATAATTTTAATTTTCCCTTTTATAAAAATACCATTTTACCTGAAAGTAAATTTCACTTTTTGACAAGAAGGGTTGTTTCATCCACTTTTTGTGGATATTTCGTTCGAAATAATTCCTTTTTTTTTGAGGAAAAATACACTTTCGCTTTTCTCAAAGATTACTCTTGAAATATTTGTGGGGTTGCTGCAGGCAGCCAGTCAGGCAACCAGGCAACCAGCTCTCTACTAAGAGTACATGTAACCAAGCCGGTTCGTATACTCTGTTGAAACACGACGGCAACAAAACATGCTCAGGTAACGAGAATTTCAATTTCTATATGACCGTGAACCACAAATTTTTTTATTTATAAGCGCGATTGCAAGTTTTTTTGTTCGGCTCAAAATTGCCGAAATTTCTAAAGGACAGATGACGACTATCCTTATAACACACATAACATTACTACACATATGATGATAATCACACAACAGAAGAATATAGCATGGCGGCTGATTCGTACAGCAGCACACACCTGCACACCGATTCCCTTTCAAGCTCAAGCGATCCGCTTACCTTGCATCCTTCGCACGAATGGACCCCATAATGGAAACCGGACGCCTTGTCACCACACACCCGGCACAAAACCGTCATTCCGTCAAATTCTATTTGAGAAAAAAGAAATCGAAATTAACAAAACGATCAATTCTCATTTTGGCTCGGATAGAGTGTGGCCTTAAAACTTATAATGATCACTTTCACAAAAACAACAAAATTGCATATACATTTTCGGCTTTACAATCAGAGAAAGTGCTTGAGATTTTCGCATACCTAAATCTTTAAGCGACGATCTATACCGTCCTTTCTCCTTATAATTGCCCGTAAACGAAACATCATCCTCATTATCAACCAACTCGTCAAGCATTTTTGTACATTAGCTTTAATGCTTTAACGCTTTAATACTTTAATACTTTAATTTGTCCCGTTTACATACACTAAACTACTGTTTGTTTTGACTGAATGTCTGAGTAAGACATTTCAAACGATAGAAACAATTTCAATTCAGCAGGATGATAAAGTTAACTGAAACCTTAGCGTAGCCGAAACTATTTTAGAGCCGAGAACGCCAGTAGAAACGTACCTGCAAACGTTCGGCTTATTGAACACCTCAGAATCGAACCTGAATCCGATTTTATCCACATGTTCAATAATCGAGTAGGGCAAAGTACTAAGGCCCCTATAGTGAACTAGTGAAATAACCGATAATTCAAACGAATATAGAGATAACATTTGTGCTAAATACTACAATTGCTTATCGGCCGCTACGAATGGAACTCATAACATGAACTTTTAAAAATAACACCTTTTCTCATATTGGTTCAATAAACTTTGATTTTATGTAAATAAAACGAGCAATATTTCAGTACGCGCGTTTATGGTACTGAGAAAAATGCGACTAGTATACATGGGTTATTGAACCGTATTGTTTTTTTATTTTTTTCAGTATGCGCTGCTAAAACGGTTCATTTTTGAGAACGTTAAAGTTATTCAACAAGCAGCAAGGCCAAGGTCGGTTAAGTTCGCGCTTTTTCACCGTGTCGCTTCCTTTCACTCTGAACTTAATTCAAGTCACTTGATTTGTTTCTACGACCA
>AGDA01006287.1:0-25842 GCA_000281935.1 Mengenilla moldrzyki | reverse complement strand
TGTTTATTCGAAACAAACTTTTAATTTGTAACAATATTTTCAGCTTGGTTAATAATATTTATAAACACTTTAATTTTCGAAACACAAAGCTAATGCGAATTGCTATTAAAGATTTATACAACATCAAGAAACTTTTTATAATCAAAACTCGAATATTCTTAAATTTAAAATCCTTTTGGAAGATCTAAATCGTACAAAGCATTGCTTCAAATCTTTGTTGACTACAGCTCAATACGAAATTTCAAAATTTTTCGCGATCTATTCTATAAAAAAGTGTTCATTTATAAACTAAACTGTAGTTTTTAATAGAATCAAGTTATTTAATCGCTCATTTCATACATAAAAAGTGCAAATAATTATATAAAAAAAAACATGAAAAATTGATAACTATATTTAAAACTTTAGGAAATAAAATTAAATGTTCATTTCTGCGATTTTCAGAAAACTTTTTTTATTTCCCGATCCTGGGTCACGGCTTACAATTTTAGAAACGCTAATATAAAACCATTTAAATCCTGTATAATACAAAAGGTATATTAGACGATCTAAATTCACGTTATTTATAATCGTTTAATACATAATGTTGTTATAACTTTATACTTGCAATTTTAAGTATACATTTTTCACAGTGGAAATTTAGTACATTTATACATGTTTTATGTGTATGATAGATGAATTTCTCATACATATACAGAGAGAAAAAATGTAGTTAAAATCGTGTAATTATAAAAATGTCTAATTCTAATAAATTATTATAATCAGAAAAAAAAATAGTGTAAATTTTCAAATTGATGATTCAACTATAATTTCTTCATTACATGTGTTTTACAATAAAAATTGCTGATTTAACTATATTACTGCTATAATAACAATTTTTTTACAGTGTATATTTCAAGCTAAATTTAGATAGTTTATTCCATGATGGCTTTTAACAGTTTAATTATATAGTGTACTACTTATCGATTATACGTCTTTCATACTACCAATTTATATAGTTTTGAGCACTGTTGACAAATATAATCCTTTACAGCCACCTTCCAACTTGAGACTTGTTTGCACATATTCTTTAAAAGTCTGTGATTTTAATTTTAAATTTCAACTTGATTTTTAGCTTCAAATATCAGAAATCTATCGCATTCTCATTAGCTGCTTATTTTATGAAAAAATATATAAGTTATCATTAAAAAATTTTTCTATATAGGGAAGGACAATGTAAAAAGTTACGTAAATAAATTTAGCGATTCGCAAATCAAAAAAAAAAGTTAAAAATCACAGCTATATGAAAGTATGTTGCATATATTAGTGTTTGAGTTTTTTTTAAATAATAAAAAAAGTAAATTTTAGTTTTACTACGAAAAGAAAAAACAGTTTTGAGTTCGTTGTGCGAAAATAACCTAATGAATTTTCTCATGAAATTATAAATTCATATACAAACGACGATTTCAATAATTTCGACGTTTTTGGAATCGAATTTAATTCTTAAAAAAATACAACATAAATCTGTATCTTAATACATATTATTTACACCAAAACATATAATTCGTTTTGTCTTCTAGAACAAACGCTCTTTCTTAATCAAATCGAAGCTACCTTCGTTTAACTTAAGGAAGTGTTCATAAATTTTAGACAAAAATACAAGACAACCTTACAAGCCATGTTTCTAGGAATTCTACAAAACCTTGTATACAAACAAAAGAGATGCCTTTAAGGAGTTAAGGGTAAACAAATTGCTTTCGAAAAAAGATACAAGTTAATTTTATCAACTGCTTTATACATTCTATGATTAAATAGTAAAGGTATTTCTAATTTTCATAAATAGCTTTACAGTCGAGTTCAACGACATTGAAATATCAATACGATATCAATAAATAATTACGATATCAGTTAAAAAAGTATATTAATTTTAAAAAAAAGACTGCTAATTTCTTTTTAAAAAATTACTAATTAACCGAAGAAAAAAATTATTTTAATAAAAAACTTACGTTATTATTTATAAACTTTTTGCTTTTTTTACATTAGTTTTTTATTTTAGAAGAAATTCTTTAAATAAAAAATTCTTTGAAATTTTTAAAAAAATTACTAACATAAAGCAGTGTTTTTTAAGTTTTTGACTAAAACCCGAGACAAGTTTTAGATTCACACACGATCCGCTTTATGAAAAAAGTTTATTTATTTATAAGTTAATAAATAATTTTTTTTTAAACAAAAATTGCGAAATTATTACATAAGAAAAATATAAAAAAATTAGCATCTGAATTTATTTAAAACTTTGGTATTATATCGAACATAATTACAATTTTTTTAAATGTACTTTTTACTATCAAAAACTGTTATATAATTTATTTTGTGATTGATTAAACATATTTATCAAGATTTATTGCTAAGTCTTAAATAACTGCTCAGGATATAGATGTTTAAAAATTGTCAATTTCAAAATATAATTGTCGAGGTGTAAACTGTTGAATTTAAACTAAAAATAAAATCAAGACACAAATACAACAAAAATGTTCATTCCTTACAAAAGCATCGTTGCAATTCAATTAACTTCGTGAGTACTGATTATTTGGAGACTTTTATGTATATATAACGAATTTAATTTATTACTGTATGGATTAATATGTAAGAATAATACACGGATAAAAATTTCTACTTATTTTTAAGTAAACATATACTTGAAATCGGGACAAGTAGAGTTATATTATTAAAAACGCGTATAAATATACTTATTTTCTGCTATATAAGTATACAAGTATTAATTTCAAATATATTTTTACTAAATTTTAAGATATTTTTTGTAAAAACAAAAATTTTTATACTAGTCCCAAGTCTAAGTAGAAATTTTTATCGGTGTACATTTTATTTGGAATATACTTAAATTGGTGATACGAACATATTTTTGAAAGAATATTTCAATTACAAATTTCAGATGACGAGTCTCATTTATTAAATGTACTCAAAGGGTTAAGTTAATTAAAAAAAGGTCTTAATGATCGTGTTGTATAAAAGTTACATTACGTATGAGGATTTATGATTTTTACAAGTATGAATAATTATAATTTTTATTTAAAGCTGAAAAGTAGAGCTGATTTGTTAATTTAAATTAGTCATAGATAGATAAAAATTTATCATATGTATTAGATTCATTTAGGGTACTAGTCGAATTACGAATCATTCTATCTCTCTTGGCGCAAATTAAAATTTCAAAAAGAAATTAACGCTGCAAATGTTCATTGACCTAATCGGTACATACACACATACACTAACAAACATACACACATGAGCGTTTATTGAACTTTATAAATAGCGTTTTTTTTAGTTCATAATCATTCATTGCACTTTCGGCCCCAACACAGCAGCGTACAATAAAATTTCTAACGTCAAGACACATTTCTAACAACTTCTCACATTTCTCCAATCCAGAGGTCGCTCACAGCCGAACGTGCACCGGTTAACAGTGGAAATCGAAAGTGTTCGTGCACTTTTCAGGGTCATATATCGTTGCATACAATTGCATACTTACGCACCTAGCTTTAGCAACTGACAAAGTAGGCGCTCGAACATATTTTAGTAACAGTTTTTAGCTGTATAAAAAAGTATAAAAATAATAATAATAAATAGGAGACCAATGACCCCGTATGAATTGAATACATAGTCAGAAATTGAAAAGTAGCACAATTTCGAATCCTTGAAATTACAACAGTGCAATACAGAAAAAATTGCATAAAATGTATATTTTTAGTTCTTTTTAAATTACTTTCAATTAGAATTTTTTTTTCAACGTTTCGATTGAAATAAGAAGGACATTTTTTATTAGAGTGTATATGCATATAGGTATTGAGAAAATTATGAGAATTCTTGGCCGATTTTGCGGTCGGTAACCCAACGGGACACGAAATCAAACTGGGTCGAGATACTCTCGATTAATGAATATTACGTAAAATCACTCTCTTTTCTCTCAATTCTTTTGCTATAAGAGAAAAATAATTTCTAAAAATATCATTTTTTCCTACATTTCAAAAATCAGATCAATAGATTTAACCAAAATCCAATATGTAATCGGATATTGATCACGAAATAAAAAGGAGAACGAACGAAAACAAATATTCATAAAAAATGTTAAAATTTCATTTTTATGTTTCAATAATAATAAAATCAACTGCAAATGATTAAACTAAATGCTGAAAATATGATAAAAAATAGTTGCAACTTTCTTTGGTATTCGGAAACAGTTTAGGTATCTAATACAGATAAAACAGATAATACAACTGAATTTCGCACTATTAGTAAGCAATATTTGTTCTGGGACATTCAATAGCATTTTAAAAATCCGAGTTTTAGCATTAGTCAAAAACGAAGAATTTCAATGCAAGTAAAACTATTTACAAATTAACTAATAATCGTAACTTATTTGTAATTTCAAGAAAATTGTACGGCAATAACAGTAATAAAAAGCTTAGTGAGTGAGTAAACGGTAATTGTGCATACAATTGTTTTATTTTTTAATATATTTATTATTTTTTTAAATAAAAACGATGCTTTAAAGCAGAAACTTATTATAATTCAGGGAACATATTTCATTCGCGAAATATTTTGGGACCAAGAAATTTGATAAATGAACAGTCAGACGTAAACGGATTGCTGATGTATTTAGCCAAATTAAGTGAAGTTACGGAAGCTAAATAGTACCTACTTTAAATTCAAATTAGATTTAAATTTTCACATAGTAAAATAATTTTAATAATAATAATATAGCATCATAAATTTTTATATAGTAAAATGCACTCGCATGGCGTTGAACATTGGGCCTAATCGGGCCGCCAATTAGACAGTTTTAAAAAATTCCTTAAGAGATAAACTTTTATTATAAATTTCGACCAGCAGAAAACGATTCGTTCGACAAATATGCAAGTGAATTGAAAAAATGCATTGTCAATGGTAACAACTAAACTTCTTGTTTTGAAACTAATATTTTAATTTGTTATTTTAATCAGAAATAATTATTAAAATTGGAATCAAATATGCGTAAAATTAAATTTTATATACTTTAGAAAATATCTATAGCTAAAGCAACAATATGTCTTACAACTGTTTTAAATCAACTATTACTGCTAAAATAAATTTTTTTGCGTATAATATTCAAGTTCGCAATATTTTTAGTTTTCTGAAAACATTTCTAAAAAATTGAAGAATATGTAGAAAATTAATATTAAAGAGATAACTTTTGGTAAAAAAAAGAACAAAGATTTAAAATATGACGTCTGAAAACGCATACTTTAGAGACAGAAGATTTATTTTAGATATGTTTTTTTATATATAAACTATTCTACGTGGATTTTATCTCTGAAATGTGAACAAAATGTTAATTATTTATAAAACGTTTAAAATCACTTGTGCTCCCTCTAAATAAGTAGTTTGACGTTTCAATTCTTTGAAGTTTACTACGTTTTTTTAAACTATATTCATAAAAAAAAGCAGTAGCTAAACTGGACAAAAGTTACGGTACTTTAGCAAAACTTTTTGACCATATTTAGTTTCAAAACATGCTTGTAGTATCTAGTAAGTTTTTAACCATTTGTCAACAAAATAAGGGTTGAGTGATCCGCAGCTCTCGAATTGTACAAAACCCGCTTCATAATTTTATGCAGTTCATCAAACGTTTATTCACATTACAGATATACTTCTGCTAATATATTAAGTTCTAGCAAATTAATGCGATTTGCGATTTTCAATGTATAGACTGTAATACGAAATCTGTATTTTATATATTTTAGCATTTAATTTTCTTAATATTGTACACGTATGTAGCAAAATAATATATATATATATATTTATACAGATTTTTAATAATATAGCTCTACTTACCCCAAGCTGAAATAAACTTGCACTTAAAACAAACAGAAATTTTTATCCTCATAGAAATTTAAAAAATCTCTAAAATTCATTCGGATTAGGTTTTAAAACAGTACACTTCCAAGAGATTTTTTGGTGAATAAAAATTTTACTATAAATAAGTAAAGAGCAAATCACCTATTAATATTTAATATACATATTCAAGGAAAACTAAATTTATAATTAGAAAGTATTTTACTTGTCGAATATTTAAATGAATTTTTTTTTCAATATAATAAATGAAATTAAATTAATTTTTTGTTTTTAAATATTGAAGTCATATAGTACAAACAGTATATTGTACGATCTAAAACTATGTTATTTAAGATCGTTTAAAATATAAGAACATTATATGTTTAATACTTGTGTTTAGTTGTTAATTCTGCGAGTGTGTTTAAATATCTATTATTACAGTATATTATTAATCGATTAAATTACACAGTTCAAAGTAAAACATATATGTTTATTAGATAAATATTAATTCCATATATATAAATATATAAATTGTATATGAATAGCAGTATGGTTTTGTATTATTTTATATTATACGTTTAAAACGTGTTAAAAATTGTTTCATAATTTTTCAACTTTTACTAGGAGAATCAACGTTTATTACACGATTAATGCTTAAAAAATGGTTGAATAAAACGTAAAATGAACGTATAATATACAATTTGTACTATATTGGATATTTTAACTTCAAATGTGTAAAATATTCAGAGGTAAAATTGTTACTTAACCAGGTATTTGACGACTATATTCGTCATGAAAATGTTGTAGAATTTTGTATTATAACTACTATAATTACGACGAACATAGTCGTCAAACACACTTAACTGGTTAATAAGTCAATTAATAGTGTTAATGGCACTAGCGGCACAGACTGCTGCTAGGAAATAGTGGAGATGAAAATGGGATCTACAATGACGAAACACAGAACGAAAAACTACTGTGGAAAAGGCAGCAACAGTTTTAAATTATACATTAAAAGTACGTATGATTATGACCCGAATTCGAGCGTCCTCGGCTTGCTTTTTCTAATTTTTTCTTTTTAAGTTGAACACACTTTTCAGGGATTTCGTTATTTAACTGAAAAGTAGGATTTTCGAATTTTTATGCGTTTTTACTTCTTTCTCTTAAACAATAACCAGAATTCTCTTCTAAATGGAAAACGATGTCATTTTTCGATAAATACTAAAAAAATCGAGTTAGATAAATGAAATTTTTCCCGTTACGATTTCGGGTCAGGTCATTTCAGGTCGTTTACGTCTTTTCTGTTCGTTCGAATTTAACATAGATAAAGTGCAAAGCACCCTTTTCGATTTTTCGCCGTTTTGTCTCCGATTACGTCAAAGACTGAACTGAATTTCGCAGATGACGAACAACAGCAGCTATCCAGCCACCAGCTATCCACTGTAAAGTAGTAGTTGCAGCAAAAAAAAACAAAATGGGGTGACGAAATAAAAAACGGTTACAGGCTAACGTAACGATCAGTGCTGACAATCGTTTAAACATCATAGTATACTGATCAAGAAAAAATCGCATTCATTTCTATAAAAAGTATGAGAAAGTTTTTCCTTGTCATTATTCTATTACGATAATTATTTTTTCGTTCACTTTCTTTTCAAGAATTTTTAATTGTACTCAATAATAATAATAATAATAATAATCTATTTGAAGAAAATAGTAATAATAACGATAAAAAATTCATTTACGAGAGAAAGAATAGAAATTGTAACGCTTTGTTGTTTTTTATCATTTTGCGCTCGGTCGTTCACCTTTCTTCTGATATTAGAAGGAAAATTTAGGCCAAAACGTGTGCTTTGGATAAAATTATGATGCAAACGAAACGAACCGAAATCGAAATCGAAATCAGGTCACTCCTGGATCGCTCGACTTCCAATAGACAATTTTCCACTAAAAAAACTTTAACACATTGGCCACTAAGCATGCCACTTATAGACGGTACTATAAACAAGTGCAACATGCATACAGATCGAATTCAAAGTGCATTGACTTCTCTCAATTTCTTTTTTTTTCTAACGAAGTCGTGTACTTTTTAATAATCCGAAGATTTTCACTTTTTTAACGACTCATTTTTTGAGAAACTTCAATCATTTTTGAAATGAACAAGAATTAAGCATTAAACTTTAACTCAACCCTTCTGGTTTGCAATTGTGCCACCAGGGGAAAATTACACTGGGAAAAAGTGAAAATCTTAAAGGTCAGAGTGCAACGTCCTCTGAATTTCTCTAAGAGAGCCTACATTTTTGACTCTCTCTTTCAAAAGCCTTTTTCTTCTTGGTACAAAATTAAGACAGTACCTTCAAATTTCGATTTTTCGCTAGATGACCGTATATTGCTAATGTTCTCTTTATTCGAACGATAAATATCCATGAATTTTTTGCGCCGTTATTAACGTTACTAACGTACACTAATTTCGAAATCGGAAATGATCTTTGTCGAATTGTTTATTATCGAAATATGTTTCGGTGAAAAATGCATAAATGAACCGAATTCAACGGAATACGAAAACAACAAAACACACACACACTCACGATGAATACTGTACGACCTAGTAACTTACATTGAGAATTCTCCTCTCCTTTTTCTTCAATGTGTGTGAACGACGAACAGTGCATTGAACTCTCTCCGGTTTGCCTCGAAAAATCTCAATTTTCCGACGACGCTAACTTTTTATTTCGTTTCGATTTCTTCCCTCTCCCGGCTGCCCGGCCGCCCGGCCGCCCGCCCGCACAGAATAAAAACTGTGAACTATGCAAACTAATCGATAAGACTTCAGAAATTTGGCAAATTGCAATCGAGTAAACTCAAACACTGGTAAAACTCAAATTGAAGTTCGCAATAGACCATAATCGACTTCTAATTGAAAATCGAACTATAAGAAGAAGCTTGTAAAGTTCACATCGAACTATTCTTGAAATTCCCTAAAAGTGCATTTCTAATTGTGTTCTCTAAACTGTAGTATAAGAATTAGAAAGGTTCGACGATAACGCTAACGATTTAATAACGTTACACAGACATGTTTGTATAAGTGTGCTTTCACTTTTTTCTAGATGTTGCTTTTCAAAAAAGTGCAGTGAAAGTCACTCGTTAATCGTTCGAAAATTGAGCGAAATTACAATTTGCAACAATTAGTTATTTTTCTCATACGTTTTTCAAAGTGTTTTTTCTCTTTTTTAATATTTCAGCACACGTGTTCTCTTCGTTAGTGAAAAGAAAAAAGCTAGCTAATTTGCGTCCTCGACTCAGTTACGGGTTTTCAACCCGACTTTTTTAGAGCGTCGCGATGACGCAATTGCTGCAATTTTTATTTTTTCTTTCTAGTACACGAACGTAAAAATTGTCCTAAATTTTGAAGAACAAGTGAAATTCGTTATTACTATTATTAAATATACAAATTTCGTTTTTAACGTTTTTTATTTCACACATCTACACAGTAAAAAAACTAAATTTTAATATTTTAAAAATAAAAAAGAGCGCGAGGCGAAATTTCTTGTTTTTTTTTTTATTTTTATTTTTATTAATAAAAGTCAACGTACGGCCAATAACACGACCTCATTTATTTAGGCCGTTGAATTTTCTTACATAAAAAAACAATATCTAATATTTACTCAACATCACAAAGTTATATTTAACAATATTATTATTGTATTTTCCTTATTAGATGTCAATTGGCATAACCTTGTAACTGTATAAAAAATCACAATTGAAATTGTAATTTCTTACGCTGCATACGTCGCGACATCTATCCGAAAGCATCGTAAGTACGGATAATAGATGACGACTGTGTCAATCGTATAGCTTCAATATTTCGTAAAGGTCATTTTAATTTGTCTTTAAACTCCTGTTTTATTGTTTTTTTTTTTTTTTTTTAGTTTATAAATTAGGTAAGAAAAATACTTATTATGTTCAAAAAAAGTTTTAAAGGTCGTTTTTCCTTTAATAAATATTATTCACAATACCTAGGCGAATAAAAAAATTTTGTATATTTGCAAAATGCAACAATGTAAAATAATTTGTGTAAATTTTTCCGCGAAATCTTTCCTAAAATTATTTTATAATGTGATAATCTAATTCACAATGTTATAAAGAATCTAAATCGAAAAATTGTAATGAAACGAAGTGTGTTTTAAATACATTAATATAAATCCTAAACAAGTTTAACTGATCTGTATGATTTAAAATTTTACAAATTAACCGTTTTTAAAAATTTACACCATACTCAAATTTAAATTTATTAGTTTCGAATTGCAATAATTTAATTCCTAATGTCAAATTATAGTAGATGTTCGAATTTGGGTATATTTACTTTCGCAGACCAGACTTTTTTATCTGTACAAAAGTAAATGTTCCTATTCTTATACAACCAGTAAAAAATTTGATGTGATTAATTGAAAGGATATTAGTGATATTAGTGAATCTGAAGGCAAGAATGAAATGTCTGACGAGTATTTTGAGGACAAGTATATCGTCAGTGGAGTACAAAAAATCAACAACGATATATTTTCTTCGAATCAATTCTTCAAATAATTTAGAATTAGTGTTCATATCGAACATAATAAATTCAGAGAACATTCACTTTTACACAGATAAAAAAGTCTGGTCTGCAAAAGTGAATGTTCCCAAAAATTATAGTAATACTTTATACATGTGAGCCTAAATTTTATTTAATATTTCGAATATAACTTGTCACAAATCAATGCCAAGTTTTAACTGAAATCCATTTTCACACATCTAAACAACATTTCATTTTCTAATCCAATAAATATTTCAAGTATAAAATAAAAATTTAAATATAAAAGAGATACATACAAAGTATGCAAAGCTGTATAATTAAAATCATATTAAAAGATTTAATTCTTGCTTCATTAAAATATAAATAATAATTTTAAGGAATTTACTAAATTTTAAGATTTTTTTTTATAAAAACAAAACTTTTCATACTAATCTCAAGTTTAAGTAGTCTTTTTTATCTGTATACATATAAAAAGCATTTACACTGTTTCACATATACAGTTTACAATAAATTTTAAAAATTATTTATAATCTTGAAATTTTCAAAACTTTAGAGACATCAAAAAACTTTCTACAAATTGTAAGAAAGGTATTATACAAAAGTTTATTTCAAAATACATTTGTAATTAAGTTATGTAAGCCTTTTAACAGGTTTTAAAGTTACAAGTCTCATATAAGACCAACACAAAATGCAGTTTAAAGGCATCAAAGTGAAGTATCACACAATAAGTTTTAATTAATGAGTTATCAATTTAACTTTTATGTCTTTATTTGTAGTGCAAAATCTGCAAGGTACACTCATGGTGTTATTAAACAGGTAAGTTTTTATAAACGAATATTATCTATATAAAAAAAGAGTCTTTAGAATTTTAATAACTTATTAGTAGTAATAAAATTAATACAGGATTACATAAAAATAATATAGAAAACTTTTAAGGTTTTATTAAAAATATAAAATGTTATATCAAAAACAGGAGTAAAGAATATGATCAATTTATTTTATATAAAGTTTACAATCATGTTTTAACTCTCGTAAATCAATACAGAACAATTATGCAATTCCTGAACATTGAACTAGTCAACCCTTTGTTATAAAACAAATTTAGTTAGAATAAGTAATCAATTTACTAAAAATAAGCATTCGTAATAAGAGAAACAAAATTTTATTCATTATTGCAATGCTTCCCAAACTTTTTATCCGCGGACCGGAGTTTCAAAATTTTTCATAGCCTATCTTAACAAAAAGAGCATTCATTTACAAGTTAAGTTTTAATGTCTAATGATAATTAAGTTATTTATTTGTTCATTTCATAGACAAAAATTATAAAATAATTATATAACAAAAAAGTATAAAAAAATTATCAATTATATGCATTTAAAAGTTCAGTAAATAAAGTAAGCTTTGTTTTTATAATTTTTCTTTTGCATCCGACAGTGCCACAACCCACGTCATGATAAACGTTGCATTCGTGTATTAAATAAGTCTAAAAAAAACTAAATTTGGAAAAAATAAGTAATACTTACTTTGTACAAATAAAAAATCATGTGTGATTTTTTTATCTATACAGATTAAAAATTAACGAATCAAGTATATTTTATAAATTTTCATTAAGTTAGATTTAGAAATCATATTTTATGTATGGCATAGGTCTTTGCTATGTGTTGACGGATGTAAGTTTATCATTTATTAAATTACTAATGACGTAAATAAATTAAATTGTTTATTAAATTTTCTAAAATAAAATATAACTGTGTACTTGGCTTAAGGTTTGTCAAATTTTCAAAACAACAGTAATGATAAAGACACCAAAACTAAAAAAATTAATATTCTTAATTTTTTTACCAACCAAATGGTATTTTTTTTTAGACTTTTTAAGGAAAAATATGAGTTACAGTAATTGTTAAAAAAGACTTCCATTATCTAATTTAGAACCAAAGTTTTATAAAAATAGCGTCAAATCGTTTAACTCAAACTTCTAAGAATTGTTAGTATTTAATTTTTATATAAAAAATTTATTTTATTTAAAACCTATTTATAAATAAAGCCACTGTCAAAGCTGCTTGTAAGATTACCTAACTTGTTATAACATTATTTTTTTATAAGTTTGTCTCTCACACTTAAAAAATGAAATTAGTTTTTTAATGTTTGTATACCTACACTAAGAAAATTAGTTTATCTATTTAACATAAAAGTTTGTAAAAAAAGTGACAGCAACGCAAGTATGAATTGTTTTTATAAACCGTTTTTGTTAATTTGAATAAAAATCTGGTTATTTTTAAGCATTTGTTACTACACAACAACAAGCGTTCAATTTGCTCACATTTCTTCAATAGTTTTTTCTAATTTTTTTCCATTGTGCAAATTCTATTCGTAATAATTAACTGAATTAGTAAGTAACTGAATTAATATTCCTCAAACTTTTTCTAGCCTCAAATCGGTATAAGATTTTTAATTTGTTCAAACCCCACCAAAAAAACGCCATTTATTTATAAATTAACTTTTATTTATTTATTTTTAAATAAAAATCAAATTATTTATTTGTCTATTTTATAAAAAAAAAGAGTGTATAAATTAATTGAATAAAAAAATCAATTTACTAATATATATACATATAAAAATTAGAACATTTTTACAATGCGTCACCATCGTATAACTTCGATGTCTGTGTACTGCTTATAAAAACGACAGATGTGGTTTAAATATTAGTTTCAAAAGATAGAATAATATATTTCTTATAATGAAAATTATTTTAAAAAATTTCAATATACTTATAATTTTAAAATTGTTTTATAAGAAAAAATATTATGAGCTTTTTAAATTGAAAAGATAAAATTATTAAAATCGAAAACCAAAATTAAACTGTTCTTCGAATTTTGAAAATTATATGCAAGCACCAATTTCAAGGCGACTAGAAATCCCTTAGCATAAGTCACGAAAAATTCGATGTAATTTTACTAAAAGGTTAATTAGTTTAGATTCCGTGGTGCATCGGTTAGCGTAGTGGGAGCTTATATGTGAGAAAATCAATGACTAAGGTGAAAAATGCACCAGAAACACGTACGACTAAATATACATATAGAAAGACAAACGTTTGGAGTCAAATAAGAAATTTTCCCGATAAGAAAAGTACGACAAGGGTGTTGCTATAGCGACCGGAAAATGTTCTAAATGAAAACACATAGTTGAATATTACATAACACGACGATGGTCCTACTGCACCAGAACCCCTGCGACGACACTGTAACGTGCCGGCGAAAATCGGAAAAATTAGGGGACTCCAATATGAAAATAACTCTACATCATTCCCGGCCAAAATCAATACCACCGCGTTTTCTTCTGGACTTTTTGCCCGTTTTGTGTCTTCCAACGGGAGAAAAAAAGGAAAAGTGAACGCACGAGGGTTGCAAGATCTTGAACTCTTTTTTCCCTGAAGTAATTTAGGGTTACCTTTTCACACAAGGCTTTTACAAAAAGGGGAGAATTCGTATATAGAATTCTTTTTATAGGTTTCAGGTGCACAAAAACTGGAATTTTAATTAATTATTTTGTTGTTATTCTTTCATTACCAATGAAATTCAACAACATATTTGTCGATACTAAAGGTTATTCATACACACAATGAGCAAAAGAGTATCTCCTTTAACAATCGCGACTTCTCCTTGCGCCCTGCATACAGTCGTCTACCCATCCGGCAAAAACGTCTCTCCTTGAATCGTTGCCAAAACTTATATTGTTACCGAAAATTTATTTTTAAAACCCCTTAAAACATTTTTCACCATAAAAAAAGGTGAATTCAAATAAAGCTGTAATAAAAATTTGAAGAAAAAAAATACAGGAAATGCACCGAAAAGGGTTCGTTTTCCTAACAATAATCGTTTAAGGTCACGAAACTTGAACATTTTATCACACGATAGAAACGTTCTGGAAGCCGTAATCGATTCCCGCGGGACACACGCAAAATTGCCGTCTTCTAATCAATCGCGTTTCTCTTTTTTAATGTCTATGCCAGCAATCAACAACGCCCCTCCATACTACATTAACCCCAACGCGAGGTTCACGAGGGTCGTATAAGCGATGCCGTTGCGTTCGCACCACATACGTCGCGTTTCTTATCAAACATATATGTATGTGTGTATATACGCTATGGAAATGAGCATGGAAATCGATTTCCACGTTTCCCTCAAGGCCTTCATTGTCATCAAACCGAAAAGTAAAAAGTGCATTTTTCATGGTTTCTCTCTTCTTCTTTTATGACTTCTCAGTACTAATAACCATTATAATAATGGCATATATATATTACAGGTCTCTTAGAAAGGTATTCACCAAGAAACTTTCTATTTCGTTACGTACTGCTTAAAGAACATGAAAACTGCTTCATTATCTACGATTCGGGGAAATTGTATAAAAGCGTGTATTTGTGCGTAATAGGTGGAGAAAAGTGCGTTTGCAGAGAGCCAAAGAGCAGGGAAGGAGCCGAGGAATGTTCACAGAGAGCAGTGTCCTCGACGTCGTTGCCGTTTCGCTGCGTCGTCGACGCCACAGCGTCGTATAATCAATCGGCCCTTGAACTCGGTCAACCAAGTTCACTTTTCGCGCTCTCTAACATCGCGCCGGTGTCCCTACTTGGACCAAAGCAAATGTCTGTATTGAATTACACAAGACAGCTACTTCGATGCCCGAAGTAGCATCAACTTGGCCATTTTGCCCCCAT
The DNA here is from genome assembly GCA_000281935.1 of Mengenilla moldrzyki. Taxonomy (NCBI): domain Eukaryota; kingdom Metazoa; phylum Arthropoda; class Insecta; order Strepsiptera; family Mengenillidae; genus Mengenilla; species Mengenilla moldrzyki. The sequence continues at coordinate 10,702 of AGDA01006287.1, read as the reverse complement.
TGGAACATAATAATGTACACCTATTTGTGCCCGAAACCTTTATTTTTAACTCTGCTAAAAATAAGTTCTTTTCTTCACTTTTCTCGGCAAGTCGATGAAAAAAGCACCTCTAATAATGTACATTTGCATTCTTCTCTTTGACTCTTGCGACGACGTTCATGAGGAATTTAACGAGCGAACGAGTTAAAAAGCCTTGACAACATCTATACGTATATATTTTTAGAATAAAATTTGTTCGTCGAGAACAAGTACTGTTTTACGTGGTTACGTGGTTACGTGGCCCGAGTAAAAAGGCCGGGGCACACTGATAACGATTAGTAGTTCGATTGTACAAAAATTGGCCAGGAGATTCGACCTTTCGAAAGTGAAATTGATTTTGTGAATCACTGGGCAGGTACCAATCGAGAGTAAATGATGAGACGAAATTCAAGAGGTGCTCTTCTGCTACAGAAATCGAAATGTGTTCGATCAACTGCATTTTTGGCCTAGAAATTCGAGAAGACATCGTTTGCCATCTGCGAAATTCTATCTTTCGCCGTAGACAAAGAGCTTTAGATTTATTGTGAATTTTCCTCTTTTTACATCAATATGTTAAGAACAACATAATAAAACATAAAATTTGGCGAAAACCTTACTTTTTACCGAATAACATGAGTCATTAATTTTATTCTTTATTATTTTTTTTAAAGGTCATCTCGATCCTCCTCAAAACGATTTTCACTTTCTTCATATATACATATATAAACAACATTATTAAAATTAATGTTTTTTCACTTGAAAAATTTCTACTTTCTCAGGGTTTCAATTAAAACTGTTTCAAATTTTTCTCTCAAATTCGTCAAGTTTCTCAATTTAGGCAAAAACCGGTTCCATCAAAGTTTACTTTCATTAACACTTAATAAAAAATTAGACAGGTTCTTTGTGAATATTAATCATTACGAACTTCACTATATTTCGATCTGTGTCCAATAAGCGCTCTTATATTTAGCACCTAACCTTGATACGTTTGAAAAACAAACGAAAAGGATCTCATATTTAATCCACCGCATTCAACATACTAAAATTTGTTTATAGTTTTTTTAATAATTGTCTAAAGGAGAACCAACTTTTTACCATTAACTTGTATTAATACAGTTCAATATATTTATCTAACTTATATTCTTTTAGTGCAATAATTGTGAAATCAAACAGAATTTTTAAAATTGTTTCCATTAAATATACACGGGTAGAAATTTTTACTTGTTTTAAGTATTAATCTATTTGGGTTTGAAGCAAAACTATACCATTAAAAAGACGTATAGCTATACTTATTTTTCGCTATATAGGTATAGAAATATTAATTGTGTAAGTAAATTTTAATTATGTCTTATAATATTTTTTATAAAAACAATAATTTTTATACTAAATTCAAGTAGAAATTTTTATCTGTGTATTATATTTCAAAGTAAATTTTACTATCTCAAATATAGTTACTAACATTTATCAGTTTAAAAAATTAAATTTTTCATATCAATTTCTATACAGATTAAAAGATTAACTTAAAAACAATATTACTTTGCTAAAATAGATCTTCTAATTAAAATCGATTTACATTTAGTTGTTTTATTTTACGAATTTCAATAAATGTCAACAATTTATAATTATTTGACTAAAATAACAAACTTTTCGAATGCATCGATTACATTTAAGAACTTTAATTTTAAGTAAACACTAAATTGAAATTTAATTAAAGCTTTTAAAAATCAGATAATTTGGTTTTTAGTATTTTTAAAAATTTTGATAACTGAAATCTGTTATATAAAGACATTTTTCTCGTTTTAATATTTACGTGGATAATGTGTTTGAAATAAACGTATTTTTAGAGTTACAATCATGTTTTTCGTACATTATTCTTTTAATATCCAGCAGGAAATCTACTGAATGCTGTGTTATCGGTGATAACAAAAATTCTCTTTGTTCGACTATTACTCATGTTGTATTCTTCACTTTATTAAATAAAACGATACCACTGTCTTTCAGAAATCTAGTTATCATCTAATACAATATACGTGCCATATCTTTTAAATTTTCAACTACAAAAACAGAATAAGGTGAAACACCGAGTGTACTTTTAAAATTTAATTTCTTTAAATAGTTGGTAGTCATGAAGCTTCATGTAATGAATCTAAAATCATTAATATTTTATGAAGTTCTTAATCGAAATTCATATTCTAATAAGGAAACATTTAAAACTTATTTTTAAAACAATATAATGAATCAAATTGAACATAACATGTACACATGGCATCGTCAGACAGTTTGATTAACATTTTGATAAAATATATACCAAAATTGTTAACGTTATTGAGTTTTTTGATCTACCAATACAAAAATTGTGTTTTGCTTCAAACCAATTTGCTTAAAACCACACAGCATGAGTTTTATATGAGACTTGTATTTAGTATATAACAAAAAATTATGATATTTTTAGTTTAATAAAAAAATTAGATTTAGATTTTATAAGCGTATTGAATTTCTTACAACATTTATTAATTAGTTTAATTAGCTATTAATAAAATAATAAATGTTTTTAATGAAACATTTCAATTTTAAATGTAAAGCAAAAAGGTGATTTTTACATTTATTCTAATCTCATAACTGATTTTTTCAATTATACTTTTACGATAATGATGGAAATCACACTTCAATAACAGATTTATAAATTTGTTGCATTAAAAATATGTCACAAATTTTACGACCTTGGTTTATTTGATAATAGTCAAAAACGTTGCCGTTTCTTTAACAACACAGATTATGCAAAGAGCAAAAACTACAATAAATCATTGTCATTTTTCAAAACTATATTGTTGAAATGACAAATAAACGTTTTTTACAACTTTTTCAACTAGTTTAGCGTTCTACGCACAACAAAAGTTTTCTGAAATTTCAACTGTTTTACTCGAAATTTCAACATGTAACCCAGTGTTGTAATAGATATTTTAAGGATACGTTGTATCAGTATATATAGAGGTATTTGAATAAAACATATTTATATACAGATATGTGCATTTACATTTTTAAATCTTTAAAATCGAATTTTATTAATTGTTTTATGAAAAAAGAAATATAACTAAATTCTATAAAAAATCAATTAGTAAAATACAATCTCAGAAGGCAACGATTAAAATTTCAATTGTTTATGTTTAATTTGCTGATTTCTGACATTAAGACTTTATAAAAAAAAGTCTAAACTGATTAACACTGTGTTAAATCATTTTATACAAAATATGGTGGTTTTCTTCCAACAAAAAAAAATTATTATCACAGAGCCAATCCGTTTAAAACTTTTATTATAACACGTTAAAACATATGATAATTTAACTTAAACCAGCAATAATTAAAAAAAAAGATTTTTTTAGAAAACGATTTCTGATTATTCTGTTTAAAAAAGTTTCATGAAGAAATTTCACTACGTGTTCATTTAGGTGAGTCTTTCTAATCAAACGCGAAAAATATGTCCAAGACCCACAAAAAGATGGATTTTTCAAAATTTCAGCCAAAGTATTGCTTAAGTCAAAAATTTGTCAATTTTTTCACTCTCTGTGATATTTACGAAGGTTATTTTTTAAAAGAGACTTTGAGGTATAAAACTTTATATGTTTTGGTGATGTTTACTTTCGAAACCGTAATTCATCTTCAAAGAAATCATAGTTGAATATTTATACGCCATTTTTAATTTTAAACGTGTCCAATTGAATGAGTTTGAAAAAATTGAGATTAGAAACCTGGAGATGTTTTTTAAGTTTCATTTTCGACAAAAGTTTTTTTACTACTTTACAGACACAAATTAAAACACCCTACATTACAAAATACCAAAGTAAGACCTACAGTTGCAGATATCTTAATATTTATATGGTCAAATACATTACAACATTGATTAAATACAGTCTTAAAGTAATAACTGTGAAATTGAAATTTCACCATATACGACTTGAAAATGTGGAAAATAATACGAAATTCGAAGAAAGTACAATTGAAGAACAATTATTATTTCGCAGACACACTTGGTAAAATTTCTTGGAACACACAAACATGGCCATGAACTAAATCATGGTCGGAACAAGTACAAATGAAAAGAAGATGTCGCTCTGGCCAATTCATACTTTTTACATTTTCGCAATTCAAACTCTTTGACCTTATTTATTATTACATATATATGCTTAAAAAAACTGATGCCTTTCACTGTATAGAAAATTTCAAGGCAAATATTATTATTCTTGACTTTTTAGCGATAAGAGTTATCTTCATAAAAAACGAAACAGAACCAAAAAACCGGAATTCTTAACATATATATACATATATAGACCCCGTATTGTACATGTAATAGACATACAGGTAAAAAAATCAGCGTGTAAAAAACGAGATTTGTTCAATGTTCAATGTTCAATTCTCATTATGTTATTGCGACAGATGCAATATTTTTATCCACCCTCGCATGCAATAAGGATATCTGGTGCGAAATGCAGGCTCTACGAATGGGGCAGATGCGTTTGGTTTCTGCAAGAAAGTGAAACAATGAGATCGAAATGGTGTTGTCATTGTAAAAGTAGAGAATATCATAAGTATAAATATGAAAGACATTAAACCCAAGTGCACCAGGTCATTTGCCTGTGTGCGGCAAAGGTCACTTTTTTCAAATTCTAGTTTTTTAAGCAAAACGTCATTTGCAACATACACACATACACTTATACACGTATTACATGCAGAGACGTTTGTCGGTTTACCTAAGTCTGGAATTGAACTGGACGGCTCTTCGGGTTTCAACTGGTCACTTTTGGCAGTCAGTTTGAGCGGCACGGGTGCCGGTGGCGGCCGCATTGCGGCCACCGACGCGACCGCGTTCGACGACGACACTATTGACGACGACGTCGGTGGCATTTTGAAGTCGGCCGCAAGGACAGCGACCGCGGCCGCAGCTGACGTCGACGCTGTTAACGTTATCGCGTCTGGACTACTTGACCTTGACGTCGATGTCGTTGTCGCGTTAAGACTCATAATTGCACATGGGATTGCACTTGGGGTAGAGTCGCGGGAGGCCCAGTGTCTTTTACCGGTCGAAATGCAGCAAGTTTTTGAGACAGAACAGTGTCTGTCTGTTCGATTATAACAAATAAAAAAAATATATGAGACCCGAGCGAGGGTTGAAAAATTTCGGTTTGCTTTTAAAAATGCGATTTTGATATCATGAAACAAGGGTGCGAGTCTGCGTCCTGACTCTGCCGGACAGGGTGAATTTTTGGCGCACTATTAATCATTAATGGTGAAAAAATTACCGAATTTTCTTCACCGAAGGCTCGCACTAAGAACAATGTTCAACTATACGTCTTCGAACTTCACAGGCACCGAGAGTCACTTTAGTGAAAAAAAAAATTTGAAAATTTATTGTGAATGTTAGCTCGGCTGAGGGTGAAGTGAAACTTGTGCGCTGTTTTTTCAATAAAGTATAGCGCGGCGCGAGTTGGCCTTGTCCTTGAACACGGATCCTGAACTTATATTATATTAGGAGTCAGGGCAGTCGGAACGTTTTTATTTTTATTTCAAAAATCGAAAAACACACGAACAGTCTCCAACGAAACTTTCCGACCCAGTTCATTCGAAATTGTTCAGCACACACATCTACACCAAGCCACACTTTACACTACACCGTAGAGCGTGACAGATCACCGTGTGGCCGCAACACTAATCTTACTCCTTTCGTACGACGTTTGCGACCCTTGAGCAATCTTATCGATTCCCAACATATATACTGACATTTAGGAAAAATTGAATCCTTTTTGAAAATATGCGTCCTGATCGATATCATCCCTAGGCCCCATCAAACATTAAATTGAACTAGTAATGTAAAAGCAGGTAAATCGGTTTAAACTTGAATAGCCTTTGACTCATAAGTGTTTCATTCTATTACGAAATTCGAATATCAGTCTTTAACGTAAACGTTTCAATATTTTAAAAAAATAAAACGACTAACCTTGACCATGAAAATTCATTACGAATTCGCTCCCACCGTTTATTTTTCTCGCGTTCTTCGTACGAAAAAATACGCGGATTTTTGCAACTAAATAACGACATGTGACCCCTGTATAAATACATAAGTGCGATTTCTCTATGGAATAAGTCGAGGCACTTTCTGCACTTTGGCTAGTGAACCAATCGATTCGATTTTTTAGAAAATTCTAAAAAAGCTCTACGATGTGAATGAAAATTTCAATGTCATAGAAAGTGAACTATTTTATTTGATTTCGTTGGAAACAGGAAAATTATTAATAAAATTGAATTTTTGGGCCAAACACGTGTCGATTCAGTAAACATGTTTAATTTTCATGAACAAGATTATGTGGACAAATCGTTGCTTACGCGAAATTAAAATTAATAACGTGACCCATTAAGTTATTAACGCTTTAGCGGAGTTTTTGCGCTGCCGGGCCGCCAATTGTTTCACTTTTCGTCCACCCATCTCCCCGCGCCCACCAACCCGCCTCTTTCGACCAGGCGACGGGCGAAAACCCGGTTCGCCAAAATCGGCGAAATGCAGACGATTTTTTTCCCGTGCAAAAATTCGCTTTTACGCTCTATTTATAACACTCTTATTCACTGTTTAATTTATTGTTCACTCGTTTCTCTTTTTTTGCACAAAGTATAAGACTCATGTTTTATGCGAGCAAAAAAATTGCCACCTTGAAAAAGTTAAATTTTCATTATTTCATTATTTCATTATTTTATTATTTCCCTATTATTGATATTGCGAATGAAAATATTTGCCCGTTATTGACCGGGTTTATGTGTGATCAATCGACAGTTGTGGTAAAGCCGTAAACCAAATCTACTGGCACGGACGCACATGTGATATTCGGTCAATTGTGACCATGACATTATAGGCTAAATTTTGCAAACATTTAAATCTAGCACAGTGGCTCGCAAGTATTTCCTACAGATTCCCAATGCGTCACAGTTCATTTATAGGGCTAGTACAAATTTTAACATTTATTATAACACAAACGGTGTTCTGGATTAGGGGTTTTCAACAAATGCCATATGCCCTCTTCCAGTGGGTCACTACGAATTTTAAGAAGACATAGAAAAAAAATGAAGTTCATGGGCCACGAAGTTTATTGTGGACCACAAAATATTACATTAAAAATATTTTTTAATTTATGGCTGAATTTAGCATTCACAGAATGGCAGTATTTTTTCCGTATACATATTGTAGCAAAGCAAAAAAAATTTTCAAAGAGTTTATTTAGTTTTAGTTTTCCAGCATATTGCACCTTGGTCTGTGGTAAATCGTTCAAGTTTATAATTTATGCAACGCAATTAGTTTATAAAGGAACTAAATATTGTGCTCATCATATGGGTATACATGGCAATACAGATGTTTAAGGTAAATTGACAATTTTAGAAGAATATTTTCGTGTTATTTTGGAAAAGAGCAAATTAATTTTTTATAGCACTTTGCCGCTCTTACCAATAGAATCTGCCTTGATTAAAATGGTCTATTATCAAATGAATGGCATCGACTTGATATCAAAAAAAAAAGAATAGGCTTTCGCTTGTCAATTATAACTATGGAGCCAGATATAAGAAAATTTCCTAGTTTACATCAAGCAAAAGAATTTCACTGAATACAATTTCGTTTTGAGATGTTTGAGAAATTTCACGAATTAAAACATTTTCTTACCGCGCATTTTTTTCTGTATATATACTTTTTACACTGTAATAGTAAAAAAATTAATAATAATGATTTTTTTTACAAAAGAAAGGAATCATGCATGCATTTGTTTAGGGGACAACGAGTAAAAAAAAGATTGAGAAACACTATATTAGACGATTAAAATTCAGGTTATTTACCAGTATCTAATAAATGATACAATTATACGTTTAATATTTGAAATTTCAATTAAAAAAGTATAGAGTGGTAATTTTAATATTTTTATGATTTTTAAACAAATAATAGTTAAACATATTATACGTATGATTCAAAGATAAATTTAGCCTGTTTATTCCATTATAATGTTTAAAAATCTAATACTACTCTCGATTTTTAATGTACATTTGTTATTATGAAAATTAAAATAAATAAATAAATTTTTGTTTTCGCAACCCTAATTTCTTTTACACTCACAAAAATGACTGTTTAATTTAAGAAGAAAATAATAGTTAAGGCGGGACAAGTATTTTTTCTTCCAAAATTTAAGTTTTCAACACTTAATTAATTTTCCAAAAACAGGGAGAATTTTTTTTAAATTAGGTATTTTTAGTCTTGTTATTAGAATTTTTTTACTATTTGTTCGATTTTTTTCACTAGTTTTGAGAAAAAAAATTCAAGACTAAAGCTATATTTAAGAAGAAAATACACTTATCACATATAGTGGAAAATCGGCATTCTTAATATAAGTATTTTTCTTCTTATTTTAAGCAGTTCATTTTTAACAGTGTACTTTTATAATATGAGGAACAACAAACAGCATTAAGAAATTTTTTTGAAGATTATTCGTTAAAAAACTAGTTTGCAAATTTCTATTAAACATTTTTAATAAAATTAAAAAAAAACTTTTTACAATATTGATCAAGAAAAAACTATTAGTTAAAAATAACACTATTTCGATGTATTGAACTTTTTTCAATTAATTCAGTACGTTGCTTAAGTACAAAGCGTCATGTAATATCTTTATAAATACTAATAAAACTTATACACATAGTGAAACTACTATTCTAACATATTGGACGACCTTATACTCGTACATTTAAAAAGCTTATTACTACTAACAATATCTTTAGTGCTATAATTTTATCAGTTAACTACATTTTGTGTTTTTATTAAGACCTTGAATTCTAAATTATCGAACAAATATTTTACGAACTGTACTAACGTTTATTTAACATTATTTGCTCTTGAAAACCAGTTCAGACGTTTGATTATATTCTCTTGACTTTTGTACCTTTGAAATGGCATTAGTGAACAATGTTGTCAATTCGTTTACAAATTTATTGTTTTCGAGATTGAATAATCGGACACTGATTGATGTAAAATTCATTTAAAGTCGAAAAAAATTCAAACCGAGTTGTTTAATTTTTATTTTTCGAAATTGAACGGGAAAAAATGGAAAAAAAATTAGCACTGAAACTGAAGTAAACTAAATTTTGCTTTATTCAATCTAATTGAATTGAACTTAAAAGCTTTTGTTACGCGGAAAATAATAATGAAAGTACTACAAATATTATCAGAATAAAATTTGTTCCAAGGAACCAATTTTCTTAAAGTGAATAACATCTTGTCTCTTACAAAGTTCAGTATTTATAGGCGATCTGTAATTTTTTTTAAATGCTGAATTAACAAACCATGATACATTGAATACAACAAGCCTTATATAACAGAGGTAACCAAGTTTTTGACTGTACAAGCAGTCTTTCAAAATTTGAAATGCTTCGCGAGCCGCAATTAAATACGCATTTCAAAGATATGTAAAAAAGGTATTAAAAAATTTCTTTAAGGAGATTATAATTATTTCTTTTCTCTTGATTATTTAAAATTTTTTCACAACGTTGCACTTAGTCTCTCATACTGTCCTCAGTAATTTCAAAGACATATTAAGACACATACTAAACAACTATATGAATTTAAAAATATAATTGCGCAAAAATGAAAAATGAACTCGGTTACATTTTTCGAAAGCTACAAATAATCTTTCAGAAAGCCACCGTAGCTGGCGAGCCGCAGGTTGGCCACCCCAATTATGTAAAATCAATGGTGTATATTTTTCAAATGCATTAAAGTTAATTGTTGTGCACATGTGTGTTAAAAAAGAAATGGAACTTTAATTGAACGACATATTTGAATAAAAGAAACTTAAAAATTATTATGTATTTTGAAATATTTATTATCACAAAAAACACGAAAATGATAATGCTGTAAAGCAACTCAATAATTTGACGTCACCAAATATAAATTCATACGATGGTATTCACCATTCTGTTGCATTTAGAATCACTCGAAATGAAGTTAGCGTATCATTGTTTTCTGTTGTCGATTCGTTTTTATTCCATGATTTTGTATAACTTCAAAAATAATCTTTAGATACTATAAAAACATTTTAATAATTAAAAGAATTATCTATTTAATTTTATTAAAGCATTTAATAAATTATTTCATTTTGAAATTTATATTAGAGAAAGTTGAATACATCGTTTAGGACAGAGGTGGCCAAATATTGTGTACGTAAGATCGAGCTTCTATTTGAGAAATGTGTCGCGATCGACTTGTTGTCATATGCGTAATTTAAGTCTAAAACCCACGTCCAAAGGAATCAAAATAACATGAATAATTGTTGATAATATTTATTAATTGAAATTAGCTACACAAGAACAGAGATTAGAAATTATTTCTTCGTGTATATTCTGTAAAAAAAATATGTACGCAATACTTTTAACCAGTACTGTATGTTAATATAATAAACAATTTTCTTTTTTACATATAAAATTACAAAAAACGCGATCGACCTGTTGGCCACCCCTGGTTTAGGGTAACTTTATAAGTATTAAAAAATTGATAATAATTAATTTTGTTTAAAAACAATTTTATTAAAAATTTTGTTGAGTTTAATTACCTTTTTTAATACTAAAATATTGTATTTACTTTTATATATATATATATATATATATATATATA
>AGDA01006285.1:0-12815 GCA_000281935.1 Mengenilla moldrzyki | reverse complement strand
AAAACTGGAAAACGGGGAAAAAAGGAAAATTTCAATGTTGTCTGGTCTGGCGGGGTGGTGATGCAGGGACGCGCTCGAACTCATCGTCAACGAGTTTTCCCCTATTTTCCTAGCGTTTTTTCCATTTCGCGTTATTCGTTCAAACACATTTCTCTTGAAATTTTTCATCGGTTTCCCCTTTTTTACCCTAAAAAGTCCGTATTGTGTACACATTAAAAAAAGTATAAAAAACATAGCAATATATTAAAGGAGAACGCGACAAAATGAAGCATCAAGCGTCGCGGTGCGACGCAATAGCACTACGACTCTGTATGAAGTGTGTGCATGTTCACTCGAACGCCGATGACCTTTTCAATACTTTGAATATCATGAACACATATGCACATATTGTAAACAAGAGATATGCAGAGCAAAAACATCGCAAAATTTACTAAAACTGTTGTTTTTAAATAGAATTTGAAACCTCGATTTAAAATTTTACTTTAACTAATATAGATTAACTAAAGGTAATATAAAACAATCTTTTCTATCTGTTTGGGATTTGTGCAACACTTATAATTTTTGTAGCATTGAGAGCTCATCATCAAATAAACTTAACATGTTCAACCCATTGAAGTCCATATATATTAAAACCTTGAATAAGTTTTTGCTGTTTTATTAAATTTCAAATGGTACTCCACTTGCAAGGAAGTACTTTATCGGACTTGAAATTTCAGTTTTCTATAGTTCACTTTAATGTGAAAAGCACTTTTCTATTAGTTTTGAAAACGTCTACTTTTGTGCCAATTAAAATGTATTTGCGAGGAACTTTTTTATTCGAAAGATATCTGCAACTGAAGCATATAGAATTCTTGTTGAGTCTCATGGTGGCATTTCTCTGTTGAATACGGCATGCAGAACAGGTTTCGACACTTCAAAAATAAAGAACCTTCTGGCTCATCAAATAAAAAGTTGAAGACAGAGTATTTGAGGAATTACTCGATGAAGACCAATCTTAGACGCTAGCAGAACTTGAAAAAACATTGCAAGTTGATAAGTCAACTGTTTCATAACGTTTAAAAATGTTAAAGATAATTGAAAATCAAGGACTTTTGGTGCCATATGGATTGAAGTTAAAATTAAAATTACAAATATTAAACGTAGAGTGGTATCATTTATTAAACAATAGTAAATAACCCAAACTTTATCGTCTAATATACCGTTTGTGCTATACGGGATACAAAAGCTGTTAGTACGCAAACAAATGAGACCAATATTCTTCATTTTACTCTTTTCAAAATCTATTCGCACATATTTATGAATCTACACACAACCATACAGTCTGCTAATCTCTCCCAAAAAAATAATAATTAACCATCACAGAGATATAAATTCGATTTTAATTTTTAACTGTCATTTTCTACTATCGATCAGTCATAACTGATCATGATTTATCATAAAAACAAGTTTATTTTTAATCGGTGTCTTTCAGAACTTAAATATTTTTAAGAATTTGAGAAAAAATCACAGAACAAACAATGATCATTTTTTCAAAACTTGATCGAGCAACTGTGCAAACTTGAGCATGATCTTGATTATTCTCTATGTTGAAAAAGTGAATGATTACGATCAAGTTTTGGAAGACTTTAGAATTAAGCTTTTGTATTTGTACTTGTGATCATACCTAAATACTAATATATTGAAAAAGCGATATTTATATTTTTTATAATATAAGTGAATTTGCTTCACAATTAAGTAGAATAATACTTAAATTATATAAAAATTATATTATATAAAGTATTGCTTATAAAATGTTAATAAGAAATTAAATTTTTTTAGTCTTATTTGAATAATGAGAAATTAGTGTAGTTCAAATCTTCTGGTTCACAAAAAAAGTTGTAGGAATTTGAAGAAAATTTTGAACACATATGTATATAAGTACGTATATCCATTAGAAAACAAGATATTATCAATCGAAGTCTTTTGTTATGTTTCGCAATAGCTCATATATATTCATAAAATACAGGTCGAGTAAAAGTCAATGCAACTTAATCAATTTTCGCTCCATTACCTATGCTCCCACTGTGCAGCCTATGATCAAGTTTATAATAGCTCGGGACATCGAATATAATTCAGCATGCTTAGGAAACGGTGTATTGCTATTGCGACAACGTACACACTGGGTCGTTTACACAATTAACCTTGACCGGTTCTTAGCCGTGCAGCATGTCATGCAATGATGCCAGGGGGGCTTAGAAGCCGAGCGACACAGAGGTCACTTGAAAAGATGAAAAAACTCGAATGAAAAAAGCAACGATCGAAAACGAGTTAAGAAGGAAATTGTGCAATAACTCCATTGGGTCGGTGGGTGGGTGGGTGGGTGGGTGACTCGTGTGGAGAGAGTGCTTATGAGCATATTTTGGGCCACGAGCAGATCGATGAACCGGGGCCAGGAATGTGTTAGAAGGAAGAGGTTTAGTGGAAGAAGTCGGAGTTTCAGCAAGAGTTATGAAGTGTTAGCGTTGGATCGGGGTTTGTCGGAGCCCGGCGCCGTTTATCGGCCCGGTTTTCGAGTCGGGAGCCTTGTATTGAGCAACGACACGTGTTTGTACCGACAGGGACTCTATTGACCGAGCGACCGGCAAAGCGGGTACGGGGTCGGACCCGGAGCGGGCACAGTGCGCGCGTCGTGCGAATGAACGCACTAGCGATCGCAGGTCAAGGATAGAGTAGAGTAATGATTTTCGTTTCCGACGTTTCGATTGCATGCACTTTTGTTTGCGCAAACAGCGCTCTATTCGTCCGCTCACTGCTAGAGTACATTGTTCTCTGCTTGAGTACGTCGCATAAGCGACTTTGCTCAATGAGAGAAAGCTGCTTAGGACACAGCGAATAGAAACCGTGAAGTGGCGCTGTGTTGTGCCCATGGCAGGTCGTCAACTTTGCGCTGCATTTTCCGTTTCATTTAATTACTCATCTATCACACGAATTATTAAAACTCCACATTTACGACTAAGAAAAGTTGGTAAAATTTACTAAAAAGATAAGAAGTCTTCATTAAGGAACAAACGTAATGACAATTTGAGTTTTTATTAACATGTTTGGCACGATTTAAAACTCTGAAGGTTACAAATTAAAACTTTGTTAAACTTTGTAAAAAATTACATTAAAATTTGATTAATAAAATTAATTTGAAAACAATATTGAAACGTTACTTATTTGATATGTTTGATTTAATAAAATATCAATAAATAAACAAATATCGAAATATTCTCAAATATTTGCGTCTTGGAATAGGTTTCATATTAAATAAATATTTAAAACATTGAAGTTAAATTTAATATTAGTTTTATACCAAGTATTGAAATTTCTATCAAATTTATAACATAAATATTTTATTGAAGTATAAAAAAAGTAATTACAATTATTATAGATTAAAATAATAATTATATTAAAAGAAATGAGTCCTTAACCCTTTGAATAAAATATAAATTTCCATATATAAGCTTTACTAATTACAAAAATAAAAGATTTATTCAATTAAAAAAAAGATATCTATTTTATAAATCATTACACCTTTTTTTTCAAAAAGAGTCTGTAAAGCCGAAAACACAAATACGCCAACTTAATTTTGAAAGAAGATTTAAGGCGTTTTTTTGCACACTAAAATATGTTAACATAAGTCGTTTTCAAAAATAGTCTTTTGTTCGGAACAGAGTTGAAAAGTATCTTTGGAAACTTACTCAGTTTTATATAAAACATAGAGTTGAGTAATTCTGAGTAGCTATGACGTAAAAATGTCCTGTTCAGGACACTATTTTTGAAATTGGCTATAACTTACAATGCTCTTTTTTGAGTATATATTTTTTTTAGTGATTTTGTGTGCAAAAAAAATTATAAATTATGTTAACATATTTTAGTGTACAAAAACGCTTTTATAACTATAAACCACTTTGAGCATTTTCAGAATTGACCTCATACAGTGTTGTAAATTGCAACTATCTCATGAAGATATTATACATGGACTGCTCATCTCCATACTATTTTATTTTTACGCATGTTCATTTCCATTTTTGAGAGTGAATACGCTAAAATGCTGTATTTGAAATTTAAATTTTTTTTGTGCTGAAACGTCACAATTGAGTATGCGCTTAGCGATGCAGTAGTTGAAAATGCGTAAAAACAAACATGTGCAAGAATATGCAGTCCATGTTTAATAGGTCCATGTACTATCTATGTTAACAGCAATAATTTTGTTTGTAGATGCATTTGCTCAGCACAGATTAACTTTCATTGTTCATTTTAAAGCGCGCACTGGCGCTTCTTGAACAGCACGTCGCACGTTATTCTGTGTTGCTCACTGTTTATCAAAAAAGGCCACTTTTTTGCATGATTAACCCTTTTGGTACGGGAGCTCTGTCCATCATGACACCTTCGCTGAGCGAGGTGCCACGCCGAAAATGTCCTTATAACAAGTTCATTTCCTAAGCGTTAAATAAGAACTGTGCCAGATATATCTGACGCCCGTCCACACAGAGCATCAGATGGATGTCGGATATATCCGGCGCTAGTACCGAAAGGGTTAATGTCAACTTAAATTTACAGTTTTTTTATGTTTTCAAAATAGAGTCGTCATACTTGTGTTTTCGGTAATTTGAGAGCGTCATTTTTAAAATATTTTTAAGTTATTTAAAATTATTTTATTTTTTCACAGCAACTTGTAATTTTCAAAAATCAACAGAAAATTGTAAAAAAAATTGCTTTGTCTTTTTGATACATATTTATATGGATGAAAAAATAAAATTAAAAATATCAAAATAAGGATTAAAATGATTGAAAAACATGTTTTCATCATGTTCAGATAAAACAAAAATATGAATATTTTCTAAACCCTTAGAAAGATAATGAAGCTTTAGAAGCTTTTTTTTAAAAAGTTTAAATTTTATTAATACAAATTTTAACAAAATCTATTTAAAAATTCATCGTTATGAATTTAAATATTTGTAATAAACTAGATCAGCGTTTCCCAAAATATGGGTTGCGACTTGACATCGGAGCTTAAAAAAAATATTATGAGTGATGAAAAATAAAAATTAAAAAGTGCTTATATTATTTACTAACGTTTTAAATAATTTTTAGCTTTTTATATTTGCTTTTATAATTGTTTTACGATTTTAGTATATGAAGTAAATAAATAACTTGATTTTTATTAAAAAATAAAATTCGACTCATAAATGAATACTTTTGTTCGGCTCGACATTCATATTTTATTTTATTTATTTAAATTTAAATTTTATTATTATTCTTCTTGGTTACAATACAATTATTTTTAGAAGTCATATTTTATTTATATAATAAAAATAATATTATGTTCCTTTGGAACAACTTTTTCATAAAGAAAGTCGCCGGACTTTTTGGAATTTCATACTGTACTGAAATAAAAAGATAAGCATAACATTGAATTTGGTAATTACAGAAAAAACTGATTTCTAAATAAGTTTTTCTTTACAATGCTGTTTTCAGAAGTACATACAAACAAAACTACGTAATAAGCTTTGCATGTGACAATATGTAATAGCTGAAAGAGGAAAGCTAAAAGAAGTATTTCTTGGTATAATTTACTTAACGTGATGGTAAGATCATTTCTTTTATACATTTTTTTCATATATATTGTAACGCGCATGCTTGTTACATTTATTTGGTGGAAGAAAAACCAGCGTTTTACATACAATTCTTTTATTAGACATTAGGTTTTTACAATTTTATTTATTCAAATGGTAATAAAAATATATTATTAGCATTAAATATCGACGTCATCTAAATCCTTTTGAGCGTTCTCCATTTTTGTACAGTTATTTCGATCCAGGCGGCCAAACTGGTCAGCATTGTAACATCATTGGAACAATTTTGATACGATACATTTTAAAATTGCGCACCTGGTTCGAACATTTTATGTCGCGGTACCGCCATCTTGTCCCATTTTCTTTGAAAAGCCAGATCATATAACTGAACCGGATGTTACCAAGCAGGCCTCCGAACACCATTACCATTACAGAGATAAACTCCGCCGAATGAAACATTTAGTCTCATACGCCATATTGATGTTCGTAAAGAGCTAACGGGGTTCATCGATGTCAAATAAAACTTACTATGAAGCCTAACAGGGCTCTCCGGGGCCAATCGGGGCTCACCAGGGCCAAACACGGCTCCACAGGATAATAAACCAAGCGGGGTCAAACGGTGCTTTAGAAGGGCCAGCTGGGCTCAACGGAACCAAAACTGGAAACTCCCGGTCCGATACAATACTAGTCACGAACTTAATGAGCCTATTGTTTTTAAAAAAATAAAGCAGGGTTGGCCCTGAGTCATTTTTTTCAGACGTAGTTGCATCGAGAGGTTTACCATGATGCGCTACACTAATTAAGATTGGAGTCACAGCGACGTGCATCTCGCTAGGAGCGGATTGCCGTAATGCGCTGCCCGAATCCTAATTAGAAGCCACAGATGAGGCGCATCGCCTTCTCAAGGATCGCCATGATGCGCTACACTGATAAGGTCGGAGTAGTAGTGAGGCACATCTTGTTATAAGCGGATCGCCGTGATGAGCTGCCCATAAACTTAATTAGGAGTCACAAATGAGGCGCATCTCGTCTCAACAGGCTAGTCTGGAAAGTATTTCTTTTCTTTCAAAATAAACTTTAAGATTTGAAGTTTATTTTAGAAGAGCAGAAAACACTCTGCCTTTGTTGTATCCGATTGTGATCTTACAGCAGAAACCGGATCGTGTTCGCTGATAATTGGATTTGGTGCGAGTTTGCGATCAGCTTCTGGATTTGATTGCTGAATTTTGATTGCTAGATTCAACTGCTAGTCTCGACTGCTGGATTCGATTGTTGGATTTTTGATTGCCGTATTTGACCGCTGAACTCGACTGCTGGATTCGATTTGTAAGTTTACTTGATTTTTTAAGACTTTTGCCTTTTAGTTTTATTTAATTTTATTTATATTTTTTTCTTAAAATATTTGTTACAACTAACTTAAATTATTTTCGGAGTTCGGTTTTATAGTGATTTTCTCCTCAAAAAAATTCAAAAATCTGGAAAGTTTTTTAAATTTTTCATAGCCCTAATAAAATTAAAAGCTTTTACAATATTTTTTATTATTTTATATCACCCTTACTATATCGGCTTACAATTAGCATCAATAGCAAGGATGAGGATGAGGATCGCAAAAACATTTCAGGTTTCTTTTTTATTATTTTATTTTTTTAGAATTTTCTCTTTTATTGGGGCTATATTGATTTTCCTTTTGACTTTAAATTTTATTATTTTATTAATGTTTTTTTTCTAACGCAAACTATTTTTGCGATCCTTTACAGAGTTTAACACCTTTTAAGAGCAGAAACAGCTGTTTATATACAGTCAAAATGCAGTAGGAAAATAGGGGATCGCTCGGGTGCGAACGTAACGAACCGTTCGAATACGATGCGCCGTTGCAATTTAAATTATAAGTAATTCTTTTACCACTTTGTACTTATACTTTTTTAAACGTTTAATATTTAATATCTGAAAAAAAAGTTATTCATGAATTTGCAATTCAGTCTTTAAATTGATTTATTTTGGGTCATGAAAAAAATCATGATTAAAGGGGGTTATAGAAGAAAAAAATTTAAGAAGCCCTGATGTACATGACTACGTTAAATTTTTGCTAAACATATGAGCGAATTTGCAAACAGGTTTTAAACACACATGGCTCTAATTTTGCTTACATCGTGAAATATATACATTATTTGAACTCTTATAGTTGATTTCAGAATGGTATTAGTAAATTGCAGTACCTTTTCTTACTCAAAAAAAGAAAAAAAAAATGAAAAACAACACAGGCAACTGTTTAAATAGAAAATAATTCATTAATGTTACATTTATTTAAAAACAAACGTAAATTCTATTAGAAATTATTTGAAATTTCTAACTAGCTAGGTTCGAATTTTATCTTGTCCATTTTATAATTTTGTTACGCGCAATAAAAACTAAAAAAAGGTGGTTTGCATCGTGGTTTAAAAATTTCGCTATTATAAAGCAAAAAATACACAAGTTCTCGTTATCACACACTTGAAACCATGAGATTCTTGTACTTATTTATGAAGCTACGTAATAATATACTGTTCTACTTCGATAAAACAGACGCTTTTTCAATATTAAATTAATTTTTCTTATTTTTTTCGTCTAATCAATAGTCAAAATACATTATGATAATTTCAAGATTTCTTTATCAATATTTGATACTAAAGTTTTCGTAAAAGTAAATATTTCAAAAAATATACGTTTTGTTGTGTATAATTTTTTTTCTAAATTACTATTTAACAACTTAAATAATTGTTAGAATATAAATTCATAAAAATATTTTGTTTAGATTATTTTAAGAACAATAAATTTAATTATTCGCTTATTTATATTCAAATTTTCTAAATATAAAACTTAAGTAAATAAATTTATTATATATGACTTTTAAGGCCTATGAGGACGTTGAGAGGTAAATCAGGCTGTGAGTCAACTATAGAGATGTTGGAGACAGATTAATGCAGGTTTAAAGTAAAAAAAGTTATGTGTTATAATAAAATGTAAATATATAAAACTTAAAAATAATGCTAAAATATTTCGCATAATGAGCACGATTTTCGCTTGATGAACTCCAGATGGATTATGCAATGCCTCCTAACTACTACAGGAACCTTCCAAATAAGTTTGAACGATTTTTAGCACAACTTATTATTTTTTTTTCTTTTCAGGATCAACTTGGTTATTTCATCTTGGGTGGATAGTTCTAGACTTTTCGACAGTACTGAAACAACTTCTACTTTCAAATATTCAACGTTTAGTTTTATATGGTTGTTTCATAAACGAAATTCAGGAGCTTGCTGATCATTTTTGCAACTAATGACTTCTTTGCTTTATTTTGACGATTCAGTTATTTAATCAGCATTTAGCATATTTTATTAGGTCGAAAATGCATTTTAATAACAGTGATAAATTCTAATCATAATTATTAACTTTCTCATAAAGTTAAATAATTTTCCTTTGTTGGAGATTGCTGAACTTCATCACCAAATTGCTGAGAAAGGAAGATAGTAAGATCTAGGTGACGTTTTTTCAGTATCTGAAACAATTAGTTAAGGGGGTTTTCTGGTCTAGAAGCCTAAATTGTAGACATTCCTCAAATCAGGATAAAAAACAAAAAACATTTATATAATCCATTTTCTATATAATTTTTAATGACGTTTAAAGAGTATAGATGGGAAATGAGGTCTCGTTTTCGAGACAAAACGAGACGAGTACTTTATTGTCTCAAAATATTCATCGGTGTTGCCAATGAGAATTAATTTTACATATATAAACCCTAAAATCTTTAAAAATATAAAAAGGTTAAAATTTCCATATTTTTCTAAAAATTTGATCTAGTTTCAGTAAGTTATGTTCGATTTTAAGCCAAGAGGTGAGTTTAAGGGGTGTAGGGTTGAAACTCAAAATTAATGAAAAAATACGTTTTTTGCAAAAATTTACACTGATTTCAATATATATCGTTTGACATTAAACAAGGGGGTGAGTTTGAAGTGGTTGTGAGTTGAAACGCAAAGTGAAAAATTACGTTGTGTTGCAAACATTCATACTGTTTCTGTATTTTCCGTCTGAATTGAACTAAGGAGTGAGTTTGAAATGGATGAGGATTAAAATGTAAGATTAATTACAAACGAAATAAAAGTGCTTAGATTTCATCTATTTAATAAATAAAAAAAAATTCTCAAGAATTATACAAAACTAGATAAAATCAGTATCAACATAAAAAATAACAATATTAATATTTCTAGAACATACACTCTAAATTGCTAAAACGCATTCTTAACCAAAATTTAAATGTATGCATTTGAAATTAATGTAGATTTTCAACCCTCAACGCACATAAACTTACCCTCTGATCTCAAATCAATCACATCTTACTGAAACCAGTGCAAGTTTTTGTAAAAAAACGTAATTTTTTAATAATTTTTCGTTTCAACCCTAACCCACTCAAACTCAGTCCCTGGTCTAAAGTCAAACGTAGTATATTGAAACTAGTGTAAATTATTTGAAATAAATGTAATTTTTCATTGAATTTGCTTTTCAACCTTCAACCCCTATAAATTTACCTCTTTGTCTGAAGTCAAATGATGCGTGTTAAAATGAGTACAAATTTTGAAGAAAGTATGTAAATTTCATAAAATTTATATTTTCCATCATTTTAGGGCTTACACAAAATTAAGTTTCATTGACAACGCCGACGGCTATTTTAACGAGACAGTCGAGTACTCGTCTCGTTTTGTCTCGAAAACGAGACACTCACTAAGCCGAGACTCTCGTTTTCCCATCTATATTAAAGAGTAAAAAAAATTAAAAGCAAAAAAAATCAAAAAAACTTGGAATTATAGGCCGATGAAGTGGAAGCTATAAAAAAGATAGCACTATCTGGTTGACATGATTCCAACCTTTGTAGTGATCTAAAAGACATTAAGAAAAGTCTTCGTTAAAAAAGATGTCGCTATCTTGTGAACATTTGCCAAAAGAAAACAAGTTTTCACAAAATGATGTGTATACAAACAACAACAAAATTTGCGCCTATTTTTAACTGTTTCGAATTTTTTACATAAAAATACTTTGAATTAAAATTTTCCAAAATCCAAGTTTCGTGCAATAAAGAGATATATAAAAAAATTCAAAAGATTCGGTCAAGAGTACGACTTGAGAAATTTCAATCAATTTAAAAAAAGTAATTGTAAGAAAAACGCGTTTAAAGTTTGCCCTTAGATGCGATAAAATTTTGAAGCTTTTTCGAAAATTAAGTATTAGGCGTCAGAATTTGAATTGTGTTACTTGTCAAACTCCTATTGACGGGTCTGCGTTGATTTTCGATACTACTGTTGTAATAACTCGAATTTCTACAAATGTCAGTTACTAAGGTGAGGAATCGCTTTCGACGTTAAAGACCGGCTACAATTTAAATCTTAATAGAACGGCAAAACCAGACTGACTGACTTTTTACAAAGCTTCCTTATATATTCACTTAGTTAATGAATATGAACATTAGCCTCTGATAAGTTTTGCAAGCAGACATTGTTAGTTTAGAAAAAATCTTTGAACTTCGATAATTACAATTCAAATTCAAATTAAAAAATACAGATTAAACAAGCACAAGTTCAATTTAAACAAATAATATTTTGCTCGTTACACTGTTGGTAAACAGTATTAATGATGATTGATAGTACAGCTATTATTACACTGTGTTGAGTATTGAGTTTTCTAACTCATTGACTAGCACTCTCACGATTAGCATAATACGATTTGACAAAAAATGTTCTTTCTTTAACAGTAGAGGTTGCATTTTAACAATTTTTTTTTAAAAAATATATCAAAGGTAAATTAGGCTCAGAGAACTTGTGCTGTTGTGAGGATAACGTCTAGTAACTTTGAAAAAATTTCGTCTAAGATAGCGCTATTATCGTTCGAAAGCTTTTTGGGTGACTTATAAAAATCACATTGTATATATAACACAAATTCTAAGTGCTTGAATTCTTATCAAACATTTAATACACCATTTCTTTGAGCTTGAGTAATAATTAAGTTATTTCTTAAATATATGAACTAGTTTTTTTGAAAAATAATTGATTTATTTTTTAGTTCTTTTATCCCAAAAAAGTTGAAAGAGCTTTTGCTAACTTTAAACGAAAATCTAGACAGTTTTCTAGAAAACAAACAAGTTTTTCGTTCGGCAATGGTAATTGTTGTATTTTAAAATTTTTAAGTTCAAGGTGATTTTAAACAAATGGACTTCTGAATTTTGTAATATGTTAATATTTTGATTTATTATTCTTTTTCTTTTAATTTTTTTAATGGAAAGAAAAATTAGAAATCTTTCTTGTTTTTCAAAGCTTATGTAACTTTGATGCTTAGTTTAATAGTGCTGAACTTTAAAGACTTCTTATTACCTCTGTCGAAATTGTTCATTTTCTTAATAGTTGTTTAAATTTGTGTTCATATTTACATCTTTTGTAAATATTGCCTCTGAAATTTGTTTTGCATACTAAAGCTAAACAAAAGTAAACTTTGTAACTCAATAAATATGACCCTTTCACGATTTATTTCTGTACAGATGTCGATAATTTGTTCGATTGAAGAACTATATACATATACAATTCGTTTCACCTCATTATATACAGTTTTTAGTAGTATCGATATCAAATAAGCCCTAGATTTCAGCTTCTTAATTCTTTTAATTTTAGGCAAAATTAAACATTCTTAATTGGATTAGATTTTAAGAAATACCTAAAGAATTGGATATGTATACAACATTCATTGTATTATAAATTATATATATCTTTCAGTGTTTCGTTGCTCATCAACAATTTTTTATGAGCTTCATTTGAATGCTATAAAAATTCTTTAAAATTTTTAAATTCTAAATTAAAAACAGATTATTTTAATCTCTTGTTTTCGGTGTAAAAAATTTCATATTAAAAATATATTTTACACTTTTTTAAAGATCAACCTCATTTTTTTAACAATATAACAGTTTTGTAATCAGTGTGACTTGACTTTCAGAAAATACATAGACTAATCATTTATAAAAAAAACTTTTTACGCTAGTGTTATTCGAAATTGTATTACAGCAGTAATTGAGAATCATTTTTTAAATATGAAATACGGTCTTGTGTTATGTATTAAGTAAAAAAATAGACTTTTAAATAATTACATTAGATAATATTTAAACACATATTAAATTTAATAACAACAGACATAATAAAAAAA
>AGDA01006267.1:0-16462 GCA_000281935.1 Mengenilla moldrzyki | reverse complement strand
ACTCTGAATTATTGATTTGTACCTTTTAGATAATGCTCATGGTGGAAAATATGAAAAAAGTAGACAAGCACGCTGGCGAGCAAACAACAATTTAGAATCCGAAATTCTAAACGTAGATCGAATGCCGACTCCAACAACGAAACTGTAACTTCGACATCTTTAGATATTCAAGAAGCTTGCAACGAATCGTTTAACTTTTCAACGTCTGAAGAAAGGCCTTAATCGTTTTCTGAAGCTTTTGAACCAGAATCAATAGAGTATGAAGCGAATAATATAGTATCGGATTCCCGCCATTTTTCTCCACATAAAATTTCCGAAAAAAGGAACAAGCTCAAAATTTATTAATTGAATATTTTCTTCGTAGTAATACTTCTAAGAGCTTTACAACGAACTACTTGGTCAACATATTGAGGTAGATTTGGATTTCATCCCTTCCGACTGAAGAACGTTACTATAAGCTCCACGATTAGTTCCGATTGATTTAATGTTCATGTATTTTGTTACAAAGAAATAAACCTTAGCATCATTAGAAAAGCTTGAAATTGCTAATTTTGTTATTATAACGAAATACACTGTATTGTAAAGATCGGTGGACTGAGTTTAGGAGAAACAATAAATGTTCACTTTTTGTCCATACAAATAATTAATTACAATACAGATACAATAACAGACAGTTATTATTAAGGAAAGTCAAAAACCAATAATGCAATCGAATATTTGGAAAAGTGAACAAATGAGTTTAAATGATACTGAAGGAAATGGCTTTGCCCATAAGAGAACTCTTCCCCTAAATTTCTTTGCGTTTGTTTGGGATGTTATTGCACAAGCATTTACTTGGGCCCCCAAATCTTGCACTAATTTCAATATTGCCACTTATATTGTTTAACTAGTTGTGTTTACACGCCGAACGCAATTAAACTGCTTTAAAGTCGAAAATAAAACATAAATATTGTTTTTATGACTATTGATTTTTCGAGACCCATCTAAAACTAAGCATTGTTTATTTAGCATAAATCATCTTTTGAGTTGGGCACTCATTTATAACGTTTGCTTTCTACTAGTCGAAAAATACATTTCAATATTGAAAAAATAAGCACCTTATTTAGATAACTTAATCTGTGTACCGACTGTTTAAAACAAATGTAGAAATGTAACTGACGATTTATCAAAATTAAATTACTATATTTGTTTAGGAAATTTAATAAAATATTACTAATGTCAAATATCAATATTTATATATTTTTTACAAAAATCATATACATATTTTACATAAAAAAGCATGAAAACATAAAAAAATTTGTACTCAGCTTTTACAAAAAGCATTTAACAGTTTTAAAATACAAATGATGTTTTGAAAAAATCTTATGTCTATCGATCACTACGCTAAGGAAGATAAACCGTGCGTTTTCAAAAACAATAAAAACAATTTTTCAATTATTTTCATTTATATCTGTACATACACACAGATTAATTGTATAAAGAAATAAACATTTTAAGTAAAATATACATCACACGTAAAAAAAAATGTAAATCATAAAAAACATTATCACATTGAAATTGAAAATTATCACAAAAAGAGATCGGTAAAGACGAAAGACAATCTTCAAGTTTTCACCTCAGACTCTTTTTTAACGAATTGCGAATCCGAGTCGCCACCCATTTTCAAATGCTTTAAAATCACCGAGACGCAATCTTTGACGGCGTGATAGAGAATATTTTTAATTTGTAGCTTATCGTCATTGGCTGTGAGCGACAATGGAGTCGTTACCGACCCCATAGATGTATTGTTGTGGTCTCGAAGTTCGCTTGTAAGAACTAAACTGGCGGCTGCATGTTCAGCCGAAACAAACTCGCCGGTTGCCTTAATACAGCTATGCAGATTGCGAACCTGATAGGGTGAGCCAGCTGGTATAAAGATTGCGTCTCCCTGACACTGCGCAATCGCATATCCTTTAACACCATACTCCTTATACAACCGCTCACGCAACGCGTTATCTAAATAGTAGTTGCCGTTATGAATCGGATCGCTATTATGTTGTACAGGTGACAAAGATGAATCATTCGCCTCTGCGGTTATTTTATTGAGCAAGTCGCGAATTTTGTCTGCATCTGCTGCATCATAAATATGCCACAAAGCACCGGGAAGTTGCTCACCTTTTTCTCGTACACGACGCCTTGTTGAAATATCACAACCGGCTGCATCTATGGCTTTCAAAGCGTCTGCAATGTGTGTTTCCGACTTTCCGTCCTTTGGAACGGCCACGTAAATGAGCATACTCACCATATCTGCTAATTCAACGCGTAAATTGCTTGTGCCACAAAAAGCGTTCACAGCCGAACCATATGCAATGCACAGTTTAGGTCCCAAATCTGGTTTTGCAAAACATTCCGGCAATCGACTCGCCAAGTTCAAGGTGCCATCTCTACTAGTATATTGTCGCATTGGAAATGCAGCCATTAAGTCAGCATAACGCTTCGGCATCGCTTCAGAAATGTCATCAGCCGATAGCCAATTATGTAATTTCAAAAGCATCGGATTACCGTGGTCATCTCGTAACCGTTTAGAAATGTATTCGAAACCGTCCCAGAATTTTTTAAGTGACACATTCGTAACTATATCACTTGAAGCACAATTCATAAGATCATTACGTTCATCTCCAAAGTCACTAATGAAACTTTCAGGTGTCCATAAATCCATATTTAAGTTTTTTAAAACTTGCGAAACTAGAACTGGTTGACCCCTTTTCCACTGATCCTATTTTTCAAGAAAAATCCAATTAACTAAAATCACAATGAATAAATGATAAATAATCTATGACTATTATTTATAACAAACAAATTTATTCAACGAATTTCTAAAATAACGGATCATGTATTTTTATACAAAAATATAAAAAAGTAGCAACTTGTTAGTTAAATGTCATCGCTAAATCAGCGTAAGGGGAGTGATTCATTAATATAATAAATATAACATTTTTCAAAAATCTTCACTTTAGAACGAGATATGAAACAAAATATGAAAAAGGAAAATTCCCGATTGCTGAGCCACATAGTGGTAGAAAAATAATAACTCCGTTTTTACATTACGCATATTAATTGGAATATAAATTAAGTAAATTAAAGAATTTTTATTGTGTAATTTGTGACTTAAAACACGTAAAAAAATACTTAAAAAACATGTTTTTTCAAAATTTATGGCCAACATTTAAGTTGGAATGAAAACTTTCACTAAAGCTTTTTAAAGATCTCTTCATGACACATAACTTTTGTAAAGTCATTTCTTGAAATAAAAGTTAGACTCTGGGATATAATGGTTTATAGATTTTGTAATATTAGGTTCACAGGTCAATAATCCCCGTACTAATAACTGACGGACGCTAATATTTCATTTGAGTATTAGTCTAGGCTGGTACTTTCAAGATATCCATCCCCTTTCAAATCTCAGATACAAAGATTGTAATGTTTACTTGTCAGTGTAACAATATCATGATTATGTCTTTTAATATCTAAAGATTGTTTCTTTAAAATAAACGTTTCTACTTTTTAATTTGAAATTACAGTGTTTATATATAAAATAAGTATGATTTGTTAAACTAAAAGAAAAATTTCCTTACCATCATATTTTAAGGAAAAAAATACTAAAACATGATAAATAAATTTAATAAAATATTTCAGAGAAGCAAGCTACTCTATTTAACAAATAAATAAGAAAAATTGTCAAAAAAAAACCCAGATCCTCAATCTTAGAGATAACAACTATATTTTGACTTTGAACTTCGCACCAAGAAAGTAGCTACATTTCTTGTCCCCAAACAAGAGCAGAAATATGTGAAATGGCCCTGTAGAAAATGGTGATTCCTGCCTTTTCCATCACTTAAAGCTTTTTTTATTTTTGTTCTTGTTTTGTTTAGTTCGATTTTTTGCTTTCTAAATTTCGTTTTTAAACTAATACATTATTATTAGTGAAATATTTAAAATCTAAATTTGATAATCACGTTTACAATTTGGAAGCTTTTTAATTTCACATAATTTTTCCCCAAAACGAAAACTAAATTGTCCTAGAACGTATAACATTCGCTTAACGAGTCTCCATTTGCTTAGTCATATTAAATTATTTTAGATTAAGCGAAAAGAAGCTAAAAATAATACTTGAAACAATTTTAGATTGCTTGCACTAAACGGGTCATTCAATTTAAGCAATTTGTCATCACACAGCCATGAATGAGAAGTGTCAGGAAACAGTTCCTTACTCTCCTTCGAATTAATTACACGCATTTTTGGCAAATTTCGCGAAAATAACCATTTCGATTTTCGTTTAAACAGCTTCACCTCCACATTATCAAACTTGTACATCATATTTTCGATTTGTTGATTCTTCGAATCGACGTTCTCGTTATTATTTTCCGCGATATCATCGAATTGATCGTCCGGTGACGAGCTACGACTACGACTACGACTACGACTACGACCACCATTGGTCAACAATTTCGATGCCGGACGCACTAACAATTCGCGTAACGTTGAAAAATGTTCAATACTGCATTCGTTACCGTTAATGCCGTAAAATTTGTCGTCATTAACAGCATCATTAACACCGTTGAACTTTATCGTGTCCAAGTCACCATTTTCAGCATCTTCATCTTCATCGTTATTATTATTGTTGTTATTATTACAAATTAGCGATTTTTTCGCAAGGCAGCCGGATTTCTTCTCATTGGACGATACCAGCCCATTCATTCTTTTCAGCACTCGTTTGCCGTTTTGTACATCTTTGCTAAAATTACAATTGCACTTATCGAATATATGGCACAAATCATTCAACTCATGCACAATCAGTCCCAATTTATTCAAAGAATTGCCGGCAATTATTTGCGTTAACGTTAAATTCTCCTTTTTGTGTACTTGTTCGTTTATGCAATAAAGCCACGATAACTCATCCCTATTTTTATCAGATTCGTTCCATTTCACTTGAGTGTTTTTATAGCAATCTAGACATACGACGAAACCGCACTCGCCACAAACCCAATGAAAATTGAACAGAGTTGTTTCACAAACATCACACATTTCTCGAACGCCTTGCACTACCCGTTTCCATGCGACTGTTTTGTCTAAATTTATTCATACAGACAACATTATCAGTACAATTACGCTTCGAACCGTTTTAAATGTAAATAATTAAAAAATTATAAAAGGGAAAAGGGAAAAGAGAAAAAATCGTATTGAACCACTTTTATACGAGTAGAAATAAAAGCACAAAGTGTCAAAACTTTTATCATCATGAAGAATTAAAAGTTTTGAAAAAAAACTTTTGACTTTTAATTAAAACTTTTTTGGCAAAAAATTTGAAATTTCTAACGTTCAATTTAGGAAGTTTTCAGAAAAAATTAATGATATCAAAACAATTAATTAAGCATCGTATAATTATATAAAAATTGGAAAATTTTAAATTAATAAGTTATAGCGTTTTAAAAATTCATCAAAATACCATTAAGCCCTTAATTATTCTGTAAATATACAATTCGCGGTCTCTTATGCGGAACCTCAAGTAAAAAAGAATCTGATTTATTCCTACAAATTAACAAGAAAAAGCTCATATTATTCTTAAGAATTAAAATAATACGCAAACATTACATGCGTGGTATTTTTTTAAATATGGCTCCGAAAATCACTACTTTAAAAAATTAGTTACTTATAAAAAACAATTTATGGCGAATACATTTCAGATTTTGATACACTGAATTTTCTTGTGTTACTACAACTTATAATTAAGTTTTTCGTTCGTTTAGATGACTAACGTATATAATCTTTATTATAATTAAAATTTAACGCGTACTTTGACATTGTAAATCTTTCGATCACGATCTGCAAGTCAATTTAAAAACTGTTTAACATAAACTTGTTTTTGGAATGCGCTATATGCATTAATCGAAATGACTGTCAATCATTGATGACGGATATTATGAGATTTTACATGTTTTATGTTCGAAAACAATAATCGCAAGTACACACTATTTTCATATCACTGAATGCAAGCAGTTTAAAATTGTCTTCCGAGAATACTAAGGTTTCCATGAACCTTTAATCGCTAACCTCTGCAGATAGAGTATTAGCTCAAATCAAAAGAGCCATAATTTATTTAAAAAAAATTATTAGGCTGATAGCAAATATTAGCAAAGTACATAAAACAAAATAATTTTTATAAAAAAAATCTTACTATAAGTTTTTGATTTAAACAATATTTAAATGAGAAAAACTCGGTTTTTAGTATATATATATAGAATAATTACCACTGGACTGATGATATGTACTAGCTTGTTTTTCTTCATCCAAAAGTGCACAAAATTGACTTCCTATATTCATCATAATAAAACGAGCTGTTTCCAAATCCAAATCAGAGGGCGTCGAATCAACTGATGGCATCCATAATTTCAAATCGTCCTGATAAAATATTCTATTTAGATTTTTAAATAATACGTTCAATAAATAAATTGATATATTATTCATATAAACACCTATATTCTTATTATAAAGGATTTAGAGTTCGCAATTTTTTTGAACCATGCTTATCTTAAACTTCTTAAAAATAAAAATTTAATAAAATCTCGTTTCTGAAATGCTAAAATAGCAAATTTAATTCATATTTGGTAATAATATTGTCAATACGATAAAAATTCAAGGAAATTCAAAAAATTATAAATTAGAGTTTAAAATTAGTAAAAATTACTAAATAATATTAGTTTATTCTAAAAATAAAGTTTATGATCGGAGTTAACATCAGTTATTAATCTTATTTCTTTAAAGTGTAAGAAGTCATTTTTAAAGTGAAGATATGAGAAATCCTTTAAGTATTTCGTGAATTTTTGTCCCGCAGCGGTGTGCAGAATAAGTCGAAGTTTTCAATCGTCGAACGATCTTTAGGAAATAGATATAAAAAATTGTAGCAATTTTCTGTAGCTAGGAAACCAGTTTCGTCTATTTCTAATATACCAGTTGAAGATGAAAAACGCGCGACTTATTCTGCACATCGCAGCTAGCTTAATATAGCTTAATGAATATATTTTAAAACTTTTTCAATATCGACTGATTTTCGTAAGTAGTTTTTATAATTTAATATTTTATATTCAAATTTACAAAATTCCGCACACTAGAAAAGGAACGGCAACATTTCAAAATAACTTAAATATTATTTATACAAGTAGTAGTCAATATGTTTAACATTATATTCATTTCAATTCTCATCTATATAAATATAATTGTCTATAATTTTAGAATAAATGAACAGTGAATTACCTCAAGAAGCTTCTTGTATGGATCTGAGAAACCGGCAATGGTCAACTGGCCCTTTTTTGTGTACCGCAAACGTCGAAATGCATAAAAGCGACAAAAAATATTTGGCATATTCTTCGAACGTTGATTTGGTGTCCAACGGCATTCGCGGCATTTCGTCAACTTTGGCGCTACTTCAAAACAAGGACCATCCTGTAAGAAACTTTCACCTGTCTTCTTCAGTTGTGTCACCGATGGTTTCCGAAATAACTCTTGTCCTGTTGCATTAGGTAACTCTTCCTTCACTTTCTTTACACGTAAGTCATCATTACCACTGGTAACACCAGTGGTGCCACTAGTTTTTTCCTGCCTTAGTAGCTTTGGTCGTCGGCCACGTTTTCGCGGTTCTTTGGTACTCGACTCTAATTTCGCGCCGACCCCAGTTCCACTTCCATTCACAGTTTTTTTGTTCGGTAACTGTTTATTGCTCACAACACTCGCTCCAGAATCTGAATCCTTATCACTGCCACTTTCTTTCTCACTTTCACAACTACTTTCACTAGCTACAATATTCAATGAAGAAGAAGAAGATGGTGACGCATTATTTGTGGCGAACTTCTTCTTCCGCGATTCCTCACCAGACTGCAGTCGCTTTAAGTTGGTTTTCCGTTTCTTTATTTTATTACCTTTTCGTTTTGTTGGCACTTTTTTCAAGTTACGATCTTGATCAGAACTCGAACTATCATCTAATTTGTCACTAGAGACCAATGAAGTATTAAAGGTGCCAACTTTAGTTGTCGAATTCGGTGTCGGCGATGAAGACGAGAGTGACTGTGTTGATGATAACGATAACGAACTATTAGTCAATATTTTCTTATTGCCATTTCGAAAACTGGATCCATGCGCCTTACTCGATTTGCTGATACTGTTGATGGCCATCGAACCAACATTGTGTAAACTATTTACTACAGATTGTGCCGATGCAGCTGCATTCGAACTAATAGCTCCTTCGTTCAGATTTACATTTGTCGATGTTGTTACCGTTTCAATGTTCATTGGTAGAGTAATACAACTACCACTACCGATCGTGCCCGCCATATCAGTTAGATCTTCATCATTATGTCGTCGTAGCCACGCCTTTTTCAAATGGCGTACTGGATACGGCGTTTTCATCAATAGTCGATCGTCATTTGGCTTAGAATCCGTGTCTACCGACGTAGTGATATTTCGTATCTCGGTAACAGGTGATAAGCTTTCAGTTAACAAATCAATTTTGTTTTCTTCATCATTAACGCGATCTACGACAGTGTTCACCACAGTTGTAACTGTGGTCACGAAAGCGTTGGACACTAAACATGTTGGCTCTTCAGCCTTATTGGCAGAGCTTAACTGCTTGTCATCGAGTTTAAGTTTCTTAGTGTCGACCATTAAATCTGCACCCTCGGTTAATTTCAATTTCGTTTCTTCCTCTTCTTTAACTTCTACCTCTATCACCCTTTCCGATTCCAAATTCAAATCCGATGGAAATTTTCTTTTCGGTGACGGAATCGAGCTAAACGAACTTTTCAGTGAACTAACACCTAAGTCTAATGGTTGCATTTGAACTGAACATGCACTCAACTGTGTCGGCGATTTCGATGAAGTGGTAATTGCTGGCGCAGCAGTTCCGATTGGTGGCGATGTGCCGTTCGGCCGATGCATAGATTTTGCTACAAGCGCACTGGGAAACCCATCATTCGGTTTGTGATCACAGTCAATTCTCAAATCAGTTGTAACCGCATCAAATATGGTAGTCGGGCGACTGGAATTTTTATGCGCCGGAGGGGGTGTCAAATTGACCCTAGATGTCACTGACTTTGATGTCAACGATGGATGCGGGGGATTATAATGTGGCATTTGTTGAAATGGTGATGGCAGTACAGGCTTTGATATTGGCTTCTCCAAACGATTTGCTACATTTGGCACACCTATTTATTTAATAATGGAAAAATCGAGTTATAACTCCCCCAACTAAAAACTTTGTATAAATTTTTTCATAAGTGAAATTTCATTTTAAGTTCAATGAACTTTTAATACTTTAAAATTGATTTGCACTTTTTGTTTGAAAAAACACTTTTATAATTTACTTAATTCAACAACCAATTTTTGAAACTTAAAAAAATATATATAATGATTTGTAAGAGGTGTCCTATTTTTTTTTAAAGTTAAATAACTACATCATGTTAATATGTAATATTTTAATACAAAATTTTATGTATAAAATGTGAAAAAAAACAAAAAAAAGTTTAATTTAGTTATAAAAAGTAAATTACATAAAAGTTCCTTATTACGGTTCTATAGAATACAATAACATAATAAATTAAGTCGGATATATCTTCGAGTTCAAAATTTATTTGGTTTCGAAAAACCCGTCACTGAATTAAAACAAAAATTATGTTTAATAAAAAACTATAAAAGCCTGCATTAAAAGAACTAAATTTCTCTTGATCGCTAAAGTCAATAACGGATTACGTTATGTACATGATTTCAAATATGCGATATTTAATGAAAACAAATATATTTAAAACAAAACAATTCAAAAACCAAAAATAGTATCTGCCTTTAAAATAAATGGGATAATTTATTAATATTTTTCTGTATATCAAGAACTTTAAAAAAAATAAATAAATTTCCCATTCATAATTAAGAAAACCTAGAAAATACTTGATACACTAATGAATTTTTAGGATTTTAATATCCTAAAATGAATTGTAATCACATGTCTTTAAATACAGATATGGCTCTCAAACCCTACATGATATATACATACTCATCCCTCGATTTACACAACTTCGTTTTTAAAGGCATAATAAGATTTTTTTGTCTAATTTTGAAAATTTTGCATTGAGCCAATAATCAATACCAGATTGATGAACGTATTCTTTTAAAAGTTCGTTCAAAATCACCAAACGCATCCTTCCAAAATTTCAAGCACAAATATTAAGGTGGCAGTAATTATACTTTGTCTAATTTTTCAAAAACACATCTATTGTGTAAATCGAAAAATGAGTATACTTTTCAAAAGCCTCCATTTAAAAATAAATTAAAATTTAAATGAATATTACTTTTTCCACATTTAAAAATATAAAAACGTGTTTTATTCAATGAAAAAATTGAAACGCTTGTTCAATTAAATAAAATCGTACTTGAGATTATTCCAGTTGGTTTTCCGTAAATATGTATCGGTGTAGGACTAGTAACTTTAGCTTTAGTCAAATGAGCACCAGCTGACATTGAATGATGCGAACTATTTTGCGCCGATATCGTTGAATGGAATGGGTAAGCAATCGGAGAGCTATTCGGAACAGACATTGCTTTCGGAATAGTATATGGAGCCGCAATCTGCGAACCAAATTTACTGTCATTTGAAAAAGGCGCATTCGAAACAGTTTCAAGTGATGCCGATGCAATTGTGGTTGATGACTAGATGTAAGTAATGTAGTCTGCGAAACCGATGGTAGCGATGTCAAGGATGATGGCATTGACTTTTGATGGTGTTGATTTGAGAAATGATGATGAGTTGCATTGCTACTGGTTGACAACAAATTTGTGTCCAAATTGTGATTTGCATGCGGTGCCGTCAGTTGTGATTGCGACTGAGCCTGCTGTAAATGATGTGCAGTTTCATTCGAACTACGCCTATACAATTCATGTGGAAGCGACTTTTGATTCGATAATGATAAATAATGATGTGGTTGTGACGATGAATGTGTCATTGCTGGACTAGATTCGTATGTACTTTTGATTTGATTTTTTGTATGATCGTGCTTTACAATTACCGAATTATTGCTACTAACGTTCGACAAGTCTTTATCTCGTTGAAAATTCGGAACGCTTTTAGTCACTACTAAGCCATTGGCCAAATGGAATTGCTGTTTTTGAGCTTGAGACGATTGTTGTTTCAAATGTTCCAATTTCAGTTTGCTAGACGGCTCATGTGGTGGAAACGATTGCATTGATGTTTGATATGTTGAGTTATACCCACTACCGAATAAACTAAAGTTTGGTTCAGCCTTTGGTAACGATGTTAAATGCAGTGGAGCCATCTGATGTTTTCTATTAGCTACTAGGCGATTATGAGCTGGTGGTGGTACAAATTCCTGTTTGGTAATTGTAACTTGATGACCGCTTCGTTGTGGCTGTTGCTGCTGTTGAATTTGTGAATAGAAATTCCGATCTCGAATGTCGTTTCGAAGCAATTTCTGCTGATACTCTTGTTCTTGAAGTCGTTTTTGCTCCTCCTCACCGGTCACCACGTTTCTTAGTGATGTGGCCATATTCCAATTAGAAAGATGTGACGAATGCATTTGTGAAGTTTGCTGTTGTTGATGACTTCGATTCCTTTGGTCTCGTTGTAAGTATGTCATCATTGGCTGCAATCGAACAAAATAGGTTATTTAAGAACTTGCTTTTTATACAAACAGAAAACAGTACCTTTTGATGAGCAGCTAAACGTAATGATTCCTCGAAATGCTGATGAACGGCTTGTTCGGCCGCTGTGATGCGTTGTTTCTCAGCCTGTTCATAGTCTTGATCACGCTGACCACGATCAAATCGATCGCGTTCTGCATGTGGTAAATGCAATTTATCGCGTTCTTTGTTCAATTTTTCGCGTTCTAATCGCTCTCTTTGCTGTATTTCACGCTCTTTACACGTCTTCTCAAATTCACGAACCTCATATTCCCGTTTCTCCCTAAACATGGAATTTCAAAGTGTTAAATACCCCTAAAAACAGTAGCAAATATAATAAAAAATATTTAAAACAAAAACAAAAATGAACCACAATAACCATTATGCCTTATAGCGCTTCTAGTCACCGGTGAACTAAAAGATTTTTTTATATTTTCAAAATTTCACTTTAATTACGATAATACGTGAAAGTCATTAACTGAACTGTTACTATTTTTTCAAGGTATTAAAAATTAACAGTTTTATTATTAACATACTTTCCTACCGAAAGCATATAACAAGAAACATTGGTTAAAAATAATTAAACCAAAAAATACAGAAAAGCAAACCAATTAAACAAAAATGTAATTATTTGTTTAATATAAATGTCACACATTACATTAATGATTTCTTGATTTCAAAATTTTATTCGCTGATGTACATTTTTGACATGACGTCAAAGTAAAAGTTCTTCAAATTAATTAATCTTATATGGAAATGCATCAATTTATCAGATTCTAAATTTTTTCAATGTGCTATTATTCAATTTAACATGTTATTGGTTAAAAAAACTGTGTCTCATCCGTGCTCTAATTCTTTGGAGATTACGTTTTAGGATTTGAATGTGATCACTGTCAAAGCATATAAACTATTTTAGTTTAAGATCTCTTCATTTTTTCAATAAATATCCTTTACGAAAATTGTAGACAGTGAAAAATTCTGCAAAAAATTTATTACGTATTTTTTGATTTTAAACAATAATAATGTTTTTTTTGACTGTTTGCATTTTTATAAAAAGTCATTAACGCTTTAAATTTTGATTTACTTATTTTAATATACAAAATTTAAGTTCTATGTATCACGACCCCGGGGAGTTGCGGTGCGCATTTTGGAAATCACTGGTTTAACTCCAAAAACACAGCCACCAAATAACTTAAGGCGTAAATAAGACATAGACTTCTTAGTCAAAACATGCTAAATCCAATGGCAATTTCAACAAAATTAAAATCTGACTACTTGACAGGTTCATAAAAAAGTCATAAAACTTTTAAATAATTAATTCGATTTTGTACACGTCAAAACATAAAAGCCAAAAATTTTGCAGAAACAATAGTTTACGCAAGCATAAAACTAGCTATTCTTTCACAAACGTTTCCAAATTTCATTAAAATTTTTTATGAACTTTTTATTATGATATTTGTGGAATTGGTTTACATCACAAAAGTTTTTTCTTAACATTCCTTAGTCGAATTTAGTTTTAGGAGCTGTAATTACCGCTTTAAGTTTCACTAAAATTGTTACATAGGCTTTAGTGTTTAAACAATATATTAACCTTTTAATTGTAGATTTTAATTAAAGTTCGAAAATTTTTCAAATACTAAAATAAATATATTAGATTTGAATGAAAAGCATTTTTTTATGAGAAAAATTGCTATGATTAACGAAAGCAAAGAAGCACATAAAATATAAAAAAAAAGTCATTTTATCTTATCGCGTTAGACTTGATAAAAATAACAGGAATTTCATGAATAGCATATTATATTTAAAGGAAAATTTTCAAATATCATAAAAATATATTTCTCTTTCAAAAACCCCCTTTGAAAATAAACAGAGATCTGTAAGGGAACAAATTTGGTGCTATGACAAGATTCATTGTAGATTGCTCACCTGCCTTTTCAAAAATAATACTTGGAAAAATACCTCAAAATACGTTCATGTCTATCGCGATTCATCAAATAGCCACGATGATCACAATCCGAATAGTCATCATTGCAACCACTATTATTACTTATTGAATGCGAGGTCGTGACGGTTGATAATAAATGTGCGGGAATAGGATGTGAGTTTGAAATGTGATGGTTATTGGCGGTAGCACCGATACCAAGATTTGTATACATCTGATAGCGATGCTTCCAAAGTACTTCTGGTAACTGTGAATACGGACTCATAGATTGCGGTGGCAGTGGTGGAGGTGGTGGTGGCGGCGGCGGCAAATGCACTGCTGTTGCAGCAGCGGCTGCCGCTGCCGCTGCAGCAACTGAATGATAATGCGTTGATGCAACGCTCGGTACGGCAACTGGCATCGAAACTGGAGATGCGTCCACCGATCCCGATTTGCCACTACTATTAGCCGTAGTTACAGATACAGTGCCGCCAACGGATGGCATTGATGAAAGTAGTCTGCCCGAAACAGCCGTTTGGTGCACAGTTGCTGGAAGCGGAACATGTGACATTAGCAAACTGTCGTGCTGCACACTGTCAATATGCCGTATAATACTTGGTGCGCCGTCAATGTTCAAACTCGTATCACACCAAAGATTAGACGTTGTGTGTAAATGCTTATGCTGATTCTGGTTTTGATTCTGAATCGCACTTAAAGTCTCTTTTTCTAAACACAATCCAATAAAATATTTTATTGTTCACAATTTTTCACACATAAATAAATGAAATAATGTGAAATAGAAAAAAAATTATGATTTAAAACTTGCACCTTGATAATACTTAACATACTTTTCTATATGCAACATTATAATAAAACCTTAAAACCAACCATATTGTCGCTGTCGTGTAATAAATTATTCTTGGTCAAGACAAACCAGATTTTCGTAATTAATAAAAATTTAATTGATTCCTTTACCCGGCTTTCTATTATATAACTCTTTAATAACTAAAAAGACACATTCATTTATTATTCACAATTTTTGCAATAAATCAATTGGTAGCCAGCAAAAAAAACTAACAAAATAGCATTTATATATTTGAATAAAACAAGTAAATTAACAATTAATGAAAGAACATTAGAAATGATAAACTAGGAAAAATATTTAATTCAAAATATCTACGAACATTTTTCTAATTAGGAAATTATTTAAAGTAAAATTTTCTCTTTTTATGAACAATAGTGTAAGTTTTCTTCTACAAGTCTTTTAAAAATATTTTATTTATTCAAATTAGATTCATTTGTGCAAAAAAAACAAATATGGCCTCCGAATCATTAAATTATTTTAATAATAGGTACAATCTCTGTTTTTTATTAATAAAAAGATTAAATTTATTGCAATTAAAAGTTCAATACACAAAAAAAATAGATTTTTGAAATTACGTTGTAGTTTTTTACTTATAGACATTCGCAACTTTTTTTTCCCAAAGAAACTGTTTCCGTCTAAAAATTAGTCATTAACAACGTTGGCCCCGAAATGTAGAAACCAAATTTTTGCTCAGAAATTAAGGTAATGCATATATTTCAGTGGACTAGATAACATTAATACCAGTTACGGGTATTTAATTATGCATTTTCTTTGAAGTAAATTTTCATAATTTTAATCCAAACGAGTTAAAGTTACGCGCACTAATTAAGAGAAACGTATATGTTTATTTATTACTGATGTATTAAACGAAAACTTCTAATTAATGCACTCAACGTAAAAGTCATCTAAATTACTACCGTTTTTTAAAATCACTTTTACTGTTTACGATTAGAAAAGTAACAATAAATTAGTACAATATAGAGTAAATCAACTGTAGTTTTAAAATATAGCCATTTTAAGAATAATGTTGCAAAAAATAGCATTAGCAGTAAAAATATCTTATTGAAAATTTTCATAAAAATTAATATAAAATTTAAATTGTCTTTTTTAAAAATATTACATAACCGTAAGAGAGAGCATTGGTGTCCATGAATAAAGATTAGAAGAATCCTGTTTTAATCAATTCATTATAATTTAAATAATATGGTTATTATTCAGATGCATTTAAAAAAAGGTAATAATTCGTGAGTTTAACACTAGTTTTTTAAAAGTAACTTAAGACTTTGTTAAATTTTAAGCCGATCAAAATAGAAGAAAAGTAAACACTTACGATTATTATGCAAAATGTGTTGTTGCAGAATCGACTGGATTGGGGGCTCGTCAGAATTACTCAAAACACTAGAGCGCGAGCCGGATCGCTCATCACCACTGCTTGACGACCGCAATGAACTCAGACCAGAATCAGAGCGATCGTCGCGCAATAAGCCATTTCCACTAACGGCCGTCGACGAATCATTAAGGTCCATTCCGAACGAAGATGACTGAGACTGTAACGACAACGGTAATGACAATGGCAATGATAGTGCATCATATTCGTTACAGTCTTGGTAACCAACAGTTCTGTCAAATGGTTTTCGATCTGGCAAAAGCTGCGCCGCTTCGGCTGGCTTGCCGTGATCGTCCACCGTCAAGTATTTACTGGAACCCAACGCTGACGCAGTCGGCAATGATAAAAGACGATGGCGAGGACAATGCTATCCACAACTTGTCACACTCTTAGATCGATGACTTCGTAACAAGCCGTTACGATCAATACTAATACCGTTGATGTTATCACAATTGTCGAACTGAACTGTTTCAAGAGACCTTTTTGCTTTGACTCACTGTTACTATTTTCACTACAATACTTTTTTCCGTCACCTTTATAACTTTTTTTAACAAGCTCACTTCGATTTCTAACA
>AGDA01006256.1:0-13501 GCA_000281935.1 Mengenilla moldrzyki | reverse complement strand
TAATAAGAATTTTTTTTTAAAATATATGATAAATTAAATATTTAACATTTTTAAACAATTTTTTATTAATCGGAATGTTTATTAATAATAAATTTATTAATATAAATAAAAAAATTATAATTTATTAGTTCGTCTTTAGATTTTAATAAATTCTGTCAAATAAATTTGTTTGATACTATTTATTCCCAGTGAACTTTTAAAAGATACTCAAACTTTTTTAAAATACTTCAAGCTAGAAGATTAATTATTGAATGTTTGTTCAGCCACTAATAGAAAAAAACGTTATTTGTGAATAAAGATTAACATTAGCTTTAAATATTTTAGCAATATTTTAATTGACTTCAAATTTCATTAAGCTTTTATCACTTAAGCCAGCTTCAATAAAATCTCCTGTTTTAATTTCAAACATTCCAGGTGGCGATCCAGTTATAATCAAGTCGTTTTCATCCAATGTTATATACTGTGTTAAGAACTCTATAATAGTTTCAGCTCGAAATATGAAATCATTAGTATTGCCATTTTGAACAATTTTGTCGTTGATTTTACACCAGAGTTGGACATTATTAGGGTCCGGTATTTGGCTCCGGTCTATCTGTTGACTTACTGGACATGCCGTATCAAATCCTTTACCAATACTCCAAAAGTTTATGGGGTCTTGGTCCTGTTTTTTTTTCGAATATTTTAATTTGCAAGTAAAATTAGAAATTAATTTAAAAACATAAAAGTAAAGTTGATAAAGTATAAAATTAATAATGCTAAAAAATACTTAAAATAAAACATTTTTATACTTTTTAGATGTAATTTATTAAAGCCTTGAATAAGTTCTCACTGTTTTTGTACAAAATAAAAACTTTAAAATATAAGGAGCAAAAACTTTTTATTGAAATTACTGCCCGTCACTAAAAACCACTTTTCCTTTTTTTGGTAATATATGAATTCTGCGTTGGAAAAATTAATTCTTTCACAAAACTATTTAACGAAAAACTTTACACTCAAAATTTTCTATTTACGAACAGTTATAAGACATACATTTATTAAGTTTTCCAAGAACAAAATTGGAATAATCAACCTTTTATGCGGGAAAAAATAATAGACTACCTAGTTGTGTAGTACAAGCAAAGTTGTACATACGTATAACTAAGCGAGGCTCGAATAGCCTAATGGTCGCCTTTCGACCCTAGCCCTCTGACGTACCCAAATTCGAGTATCAATCGGCGTCGACGGCCATTTGCCACTTCCCATCAGACACAATAACCTTTATGTAAAAGTTGTTTAAAGTTTTCAATCTAACAAGGAAACTTCCCCAGGCGACAATCGCTAGTTTTTTTCAAAGTAACATCATTAGCTTAGACATGTCTTTAGAAGAAGGAAAGTGTATACTATTTGTTAGGGGAAACAAAGGGCATCGCTTATCAGCGGATAAGCGATGCACAAGGATTGAAAACGATTACTATGGAAAAAGTAGTAAGAAAATAGAAGTTAAATGATATAGTTGAAGTTTTTAGTTGATTATGAAAATGGCTACCAAAATTAGCGACGAAAAGGCGGTAAGGTCAAAAGCGGCGACTGCGACACCACAACTGACACCACAATTGGCGACGAGGATGGGATATCTGGGATACTCATCTACCGTAGAGTCATTTGATATCGAGTTTCCGGAAAAGTGGCCAATTTGGGTTCGCCGTTTCAAAACCGCATTAAGAGCTAGTGGGATGTATGATTCGGCCGACATCGACAAGGTGGCGCATTTTCTGACAGCGGCAGGGGGTAATGTGTATTGCATTGCGATATCGTTAGCAGCACCAACGTTGCCCGAGGACATGGGGTTCGATGATATAGTGGAGTTGCTCACAGACCATTTTTCTCCGAAACCTTCTGGCTTGTTAGCACGGGCGACTTTCCATCACAGAACACAACAAGAATACGAATCTGTGGCAGCTTACACTACTTCGCTCAGAGAACTCGCGATTCCTTGCGAGTTCAGTAATTGTCTCGAACATTCATTGCGGGATCAATTCGTGACGGGATTGCGTGACAGTGGTGTTCAGGAGGCAATTTTTAAAAAAGAATTTACGTCCGTTACGTTTGCGTCAGCACTGAAGGACGCACTTGTTGCCGAGCGAGCAAAGACTGACTGTCTGGCGTTGAAGGGGTCCATGAATGAACAAATCGCATACCTTCGTCAGTCTGGGATGAAATTTCAAAAAAGGGCTGCACCACACGCAGCTGTTAATAATTTCAGTGGGATGAAACATGCTGGATGTGGTAGAGATCACCCGCGTAGTGCATGTCCATTTAAGGAGACCAGGCGCCACCACTGTAGGCGTAAGGGCCATTTGATAAACGTGTGTCGTGCTCGACATGCGGTACAGTCACCGAGTTCGTCCTCACCGGGTAGGATCAACCAGGCGAACAATCAGGAAAATCCAGTGACGGCTTTACGATGAAGTGAACCACATCAAAACCGCAACGCCAATGAACGCAACAGTCTACCTGGGTGAATCTGAGGTTCCCGTCCAGATGCAAATTGATACTGGGTCTCCAGTTTCGGTTGCGAGTATAGATTCATTATTAGATTTAGGAACTGAAATAAATAAAGATTCATTGTTTGATTATTCAGGCGTTTTATTATCTTATACTAAAACTCCAATCAATGTTTTAGGTGTGTTACGAATAAGAGTTCGCTACAAACACATTGTAACTAAATTGAATCTCATCATTTTCAAGGGCTCCTTCTCCAACCTCTTGGGGAGAAATTGGTTGGACCCTCTCGAGATTCGAGTTACAGGTATCGCGTTTATTGACAACGAAAGTTCGAAGCAGCTTATCGATGAATTCTCCGATGTTTTCACATCTGGTGTCGGTAAGTTTAAAGGTTCTCTCGTGACTTTCGATCTCGACCCTACGGTGCATCCAATTGGTCTGTTGCCCAGACGAGTACCCATTAGTATTCGTCCCGCAATTGATGATTAATTGGATCGACTTCTGAAAGAGGGAGTCATAGTGCCCGTCGAGTCGTCACGCTGGTCTACTCCTATTGTGCCTGTATGAAAACCGGACGGATCTATACGGTTATGCGGGGACTATCGGATGACACTGAATAGGGTTTTGAAGCCGCTGGCTCATCCAGTCCCCGTAGTAGCTCATGCTCTTGCTGAAGTTCGTGGCGCTAAATTCTTTGCCAAACTCGATCTTGCTCAAGCGTATTGGCAGTTACCTGTCGACGATAACGCGGCAATGGCTCAAACGATTACCACTCATCGTGGATTGTTCAAGGTAACTCGTCTTCAGTTTGGTATCAATGCTGCTCCAAGTATTTTCTAAAATATAATGGACAAAATCATGGTAGGTCTTCCAGGAGTCATCGCGTATTTTGATGATATTTTAATTTGCGGTAAAAGTAAAACCGATCTTTATATCAAAATACGCGAGGTCTTAACTCGTCTCCACAAGGCAGGTTTACGAGCTAATGCAAAGAAATGTATCTTTGAGACCGATTCCGTGGAGTTCTTAGGCTATACTATATCAGCCAAAGGAATTCAACCTACACCAAGATTGAGGGGGGCTATATTACAAGCATCTGCTCCCATTGATAGACAAAGCTTACAAGCATTCCTGGGCCTGTTAAATTTCTACCATAGCTTTTTACCGCACAAAGCTGGTTTAGTGGAACCCCTTAACGCACTGCTCCGTAAGGGCGTCACCTGGGTTTGGACACCCAAATAACAGAGCGCTTTCGAAGAGGTAAAAAGGCTATTGGGAAGGGATCTTTTGTTAACACATTTTGATCCATCAAAACCTATTATTCTAATGGTAGACGCTTCACCGTATGGGGTTGGTGCCGTTCTGGCACATAGGATGCCAAATGGCGATGAACTTCCCGTCGCTTTTCACTCCAGAACGCTAACAGAGGCGGAGCGCAATTACGCGCAAATCGATCGAGAAGCTCTGGCCATTATTGTAGGAGTAAGGAAGTTCCATTACTTTTTATTGATCCATAGTTTTGAGATTATTATCGATCCTAAACCTTTGTTAGGTATCTTGGATCAAAATAAGGGAATCTCCGAGAACCTCAGTCCTCGTATGCTACGCTGGCTTATGTATTTATCTCAGTACGCATACACTTTAATTCACCGGCCTGGAACATCCATTCCCCACGCTGATGCGTTGAGTCGTGTTCCAAGCTTGGATAGTTCGGCTGAGGCGGAAAGCGACATTTGCTTAATCGAGACCTGGTTCGACACCCCACTATCGGCCAAAGATGTAGCTAAAGAGTCTCAATCAGACCCATTACTTC
Organism: Mengenilla moldrzyki; assembly: GCA_000281935.1. Lineage (NCBI taxonomy): Eukaryota > Metazoa > Arthropoda > Insecta > Strepsiptera > Mengenillidae > Mengenilla > Mengenilla moldrzyki. The sequence goes on along the minus strand of AGDA01006256.1, from coordinate 9,204 downwards.
GACAAGTAATTGAATGGGTAAGAAATGGTGGGCCCACTTCTGGGTTCGAAAATGAGTTTCGTGAATTCTTTCAACGCAGGCATGAGTTAACCCTCATGCATCACTGTCTTTTATGAGGTTTACGACTTGTCATTCCACCAAAAATGCGGAAAACTATCCTGGATCAAATTCATATATCACATCCAGGAGTTAATCGAATGAAGGCGTTAATGAGGAGTTACACATGGTGTCTAAAGGTTGACAAGGATATTGAAGATCTTGTTGGAACCTGCCACGCATGTCAGATGAATCAAAATTCACCTCCCAGCCAAGATCCAATACCTTGGCCTCGCCCTACTAGCCCCTGGAAACGATTACACATCGACTTCGCAGGTCCCTTCATCTCTCTTCTAATGGAAGAGCAGAAAGAGCTGTTCAGACTACGAAACGGTCTTTGAAAAAACAGTTTGAAGGAGCGACGCATCTGACTACGTCAGATTAGGAGTTGGCTCTATCCCGTTTTCTACTTACCCAGCACGTTACTCCTGTTATGCCTGAGTCGAAGAGTCCCGCTGAGTTAATGTTCGGCAGATGTCTTCGAACTTGTCTCGACATAATACGTCCAACGTCTGACACAAGCAATGAAGAACGACTTCCCGGCTCCGTGCCACAGCTGGCAATCAATTCACCGGTGTGGGTCAAGAACTATGGACGAGGAAGACCGTGGGTGCCTGGAATCATAGAGGCGCGACGAGGTAACGTCTTATACGGCGTTCTGTTATCAGATCAAAGAATTGTAGTTCGGCATCGAGATCAAATACGTCTACGACATTCGTCGTTGATGCCTGAGATAGACCATTCGCATCAGAATTTGAACGATTCACTAGCAACCGAAGAAACTGCGAATCAGAGGCAGATAGAAACACAAGAAGGTGTTACACGGGAATTCAGTCAAGATAACTTCCCAACTTGATGATTGACCGAAGCATAACATCACCTCTAACCACCCCTAGAGAGCCATCAGAAGTGCACTCATCACCCTCAGCACGATCGCGGGATCAGACGTGGCTTCTTTCTCGTTATCTTGAGCGACAAGTCACTGAGGTTCCATCTCATTCGTCACCTGTGGCTTCTAGACTGCGATCTCAACTTTGTTGGGGGGAGAGGAATGTTAGGGGAGACAAAGGGCATCGCTGATCAGCGGATAAGCAATGCACAAGGGTTGAAAACGATTACTTTGGAAAAAGTAGTAAGAAAATAGAAGTTAAGTGATATAGTTGAAGTTTTTAGTTTATTATGAAAATGGCTACCAAAAGTAGCGACAAAAAGGCGGTAAGATCAAAAGCGGCGGCTGCGACACCACAATTGACACTACACTATTCATGCCCCAATTCTCTGGGGGTAAGTTCTGAGGCTTGAAAGGTAATAGTAGCAAAACGTAAAAACGCTTATATCTCGAATATAAATCTTCTTTTAGAAAAATAACTTTTCTAAGTTATGCAGCTTTAAAAGGTCTACAAAAATCTTAAATAATTTCTTGTAGGTTGAGTAGTTTTTTTTGGCGTCGAATTTTAAAAAAAATCATATTTTTCAATTTTTTTTTTAGGTTTTTAACACGTTTTTGATTAACACATAGACCAATATCTGTTCATTATATCACATACATAATTCTTGTTATTAAGCAACTAATTAATTTTACTTATCCTGTTAGGGGGCGCTAAAATAAAAAAAACTGTTTTCTTATTTCACTCATATTACAGCAAGTGTTTTTAATTTTTTATACTAAAATATTGTTTTTTTTACATAATTTACCTAATATCAAAATACTTTTAATATTTTTCTTAATTTTTGCTTTCATTTTTTTTAATATGCTTTATACATATATGATTTAGAGAATAATATGTTAAAGGAAATTTAAGTGATATTTACTAGTATCAAGAAGTCTCATTTCACACCTGTAATATTTTTTATTCATAAGTAGTACAGGTATATGTGTTCTAAATTATCGATCAAAAAATTTGAATCTCAGAATATTTTAACTTTTTTTAAACCTCAAAATTCGTCGGTACTCTGTTAAAATGATCATGTATGTATTAATTTATTTATTCTAAAAGCATTCTATTAGATTTCCTTTCGTTAAAAGAGACCTAGCATATTAAATGAAAACATTTAGTTACAAAATAATTAAGAAAATTATGCTGATTGCATATAGTAAAATAAAAACTCCATAAAACTATAAAAAAAAGTAAAAATACAATTTTAAATAATAGATATATCTCAACGTGAGCAATAAAATCTCAACTCCAGTGACCATATTATGACTTAAATTCAATATATTGAAACATCCTGCGGCACCTATGTCTACGGCTATCGTTGCTAGAAGATGACGCGGATTTGTCACTTAACAAATTCGCATTGTGAGAACTAGCAACGATAGCTGTATGAAGGGATACTTTGTAGTGTGAAACGAAGATCATCCAGCTTTAGCTGGACGAATATGGCATGCTATATTTCGGGTTTACCTTTGGTGGTCAACGGTGCGCCTCATGGCTGCTTTGCGCCACATGATAGCTCGTTGCAACCACCAATGGAGGGTAGCCCGGTAGCTTTCAGCGCCATGTGTCTTTTTAGGTAGCCAACCTGTACTTTCTCGCAGAGTTTGGGAATGTTCCGGGAAGGGAGTCGGGGGCATACCATTCTTTCGCCTCATGGCAGCTTTGCGCCTCATAGCCAAGGGTGGGGTGTTTCCGATGCTTGCCCTCAGAGATTCCCGACGTTGCGAGGAACCAATCAGACGGGTCGGTGGTCGTCAGTAAAACAATGGTTTCTGGCTAAAAGGCAACGGTGTCACCAGCATTGGTTGTTCGAGCCCATATTACCAAGCCGGGTTATTTACGCAAGAGCATTTGAGTGATAACAGCATTTCGAAAAGTGGGGCATTACAGAACTAGACAGGTGAAGAAGTGAGGTATCACAATATATTTTTTTAGTTTTCTTTTTGACACTATTAAAAAAATTATTGCATTAATTTTTTTTACGAGTTTAACTTAAATATATTTAATACTGTAGAAAATACTTTTCTATTGAAATATTGAATAGCTGTTTACATTTAACTGTATCGTGGTTAAATCTAATGCTAAACAGTAAGCTTTGATACAGCTTAGTGCTTTCGATTCTGAAACATTTTTGCACCGTTTTCCAATTATTAACCCCAATTCCACTTCTTGATTAACTCGAAAGTTTTCTGGAAGCTTAAATTTATTTATAAACTTTTAACTTTGACATATGAGAGCACACTCGGCCAAAATAAACTGATAAGCATAGATATGGTTACACATGTTTTCATTTATTTTAAAAACAATTTTAATAAAATCTGACAGAAAATATGAATTTAATTAGTCTTTAAATGCTGCAATTTTAAAGTCAACTCATTAACATGTTTCTGTTGTAAAAACAAAAATGAAAATAGAATTAAATTTATCGTAAAGTTGACTTATGTAATTTTTTTGTCTTCACATTTACAGAATTTTGATTTGAGTCCGCACGAGTCTCTGGAATCGAGTTCTTGAGGTTGACGCATAGCGGTGGGATACTGGTAAAAGTTAAAAGTGATTTTAGCAGCTGCGAGTTTTAAACCTTTTACCGCAGCTTGCTTATTAACGCTAGCAGACGGGTAGCTAATAATTTTGAGAGCATAATCTTTTGATAAAATATTTACATTTCTAGGAATATATAAAAAAACTTTTTTTAGGAACCAACCAACGATCCATGTGGAATTTTCATTTTTTTTTCATGTAGACTCTGTATGAGTTCAATATGAAATTATTATCACCTCAGTTGGGAAACTTATTTGAACTGTTGAAAATAAACTTAAAATCTTATGTTCTTTAACACTTGGATTTTATATGGAAACATAAAGGAATAAATATGACTTTTTTTACATATTTAAAAATAAATAATTTACTATTTAAAGACGTTGCCTACCTGAACTGACTATTATATATTTGTTCACCATTTATAAATGGAACGAGTCTTTACTTGTTGTAGAAAGCAATGAAGAATGTATTTATTGTCAAATGCTACTTTGTATTCTGTATTTTTGTAAATTTTTAATGTGTGGCATTACTGATAAAAAAATGTCGTCGATGTAATTAGAAAAAACGTGTTTTCACACAAGTTCGAAATTCTCAAAACTATCGGGTCAATGGCTGCCGTTTTCAACACTTGTTATTGAATAAAGAAATTTCAGCATTCCTGTTCTGCAATTAATAATAAAACGAATTTATTAGTCTTTTTTAGATAATTGTATTGCCATATTTTTTTAAATAAAAATCGAGAAGAAAGGGTAGGTAGGAGTTTAAATATGTTTTTATTATGATTAGGTTTAATCGAAATAGCTTATGAACAACAAGAGCTAGGTCAATATCTGCAACTTTGTTGACAAAGTTCTAAAAACTAACAGTAAATGCATTCACTGTAACTTTATTACCTTTCAATAAACATTCACTTGCGAACGAAAGCAGCCATATTTCGTCGTTTTCTAACGTCGTATTAAAATGCAATAGAACAAAGTTCTGTAGTGAACACAGCTAAGGTAAAACAGATATAATTTTTAAATAAGTCTTTAACACACGAGTCTGAACTTCTAAATGCAACCGAAAATGTAATTGTACGCCCCCATAATTCTCAAGATTAATAGTATTATAATATCCAAAGATGGAGCAACAAGTACAGCTTAACGATATAGTACATGAGATTCAAATTAAAATAGAGTGTAACTACTCTAATAGTTCATGTAAAAGTAACCATTATTTTATTAGGGGCGGTAACAAATGCCGTGGTTGGCTTCCAGAAAACTATTGGTTTTGTAGGTATTGGTCGATTTCTTGCCTTAGCCAAAGATCTGCAAAAATTTCAAACCAATCAATCCGCTCACTGTATAAATTAAGGATTTACTTGTAATTGAGACCGATACCAATGATTTTCTTAGCTGATTGCACGAAATTGTAATTTAATTGCATTTTAAATTGTAATTTTGACGTTAAACCGCGATAAAGTTTTATTGATTTTAAAAATAGAAAAGTACAAAATTCACGTTTAATTTAGGTTGGTTGATTTTCACAGTAACATGCGTCCTTGGTATTGTGTTTGATCCATTCCAAGTAGCGTGTGATGCGAGTGTAAACACCGGGATAACCTGGGCGCGCACAGCCATTGCCCCACGATACAACACCTTTTGTACCATAGATTTATGTAAAATATACAAGTTATAGACATTACGTATTCAAATTTTCTCGTATAACGAAAATGATTTATACATGTTGGAAATTATACATATATATATATATATATATATATTAAAATGTAAAAAATTATAAATTCTATAAGAGTTATAGTCATATTCCACCAAAAAAACTTCACTTTGCATAAAATATGTGGATTATTTCAGTATTATAAAGAAACATCATAATTTGTTAATACTTACATTTTTTATTTAAATGAATTTAAAAAAAATCATTGTGCGTACATATATAAATCAGTAACATTTAAGTATCTATTATATGATCCAAATCCCGTATTTTCAAGGCGTATTATATAAGTATTCCATAAAATTTATTCTATATTCCAGATTTACTACCTATGTGTTCATCTTTTTTGACTATACGAGTTTTTTTCTAAAAATTAGACCATAGAGAAAAAATAACATAGAGGTGAAATTGCATAGGGAAGAACAACATCACTTTGTCCCAATATTGAAGTTATTCGACATGCGCTTTTTTAACTTAGTATGTACAGAACAGAAGTAAGCTTTTGCTAATTTTTCGCGTATTACATTTGACGATTTCTTTGCTTTGGATAAAAATATTCAAAATAGCTCCTGAATTCCTTGGTATGTTCAAAGTCCTTTAACACTATCCAATGTTTATATTTTGCAACGGCATCACTGTTATAAGTCACCATATTTGACGTTATATTTAATTTTTAAAAAGTTGTCAAAACTGTTTCGAAAGTAATTATACACGTTTTTCGTTGTTGATAGTTTGCGACCGATATTATTAAAGAGTGGTCACGATTGATTCAAAAAATATTTAAGCACGTTTTTCGGCATGTCGTTCGCATGCTCACACCGCATACGTCGAATCCGAGTAGATTCCGTTATATAAAATTTCCAATGTTGTCTTGGGAGCACCGGCAACACAATTTAGTGTGTTGAACGGGCTTTTTGGGGTCTTAAATTTATTTTAAAAGAAAATAGAAATAGCTTGAGTGAACATATGCTAAAAGATATTTTGTTGATTAGGGGCAATTTCAAACATTTTTAAGGAGTACAAACCAGATTGTAACATCTTTTTACAGATTCTTTTCCAGTAAATTTTTCTCTGTTTTGTCAACTTATTTAGTGTTAACAAAACTTAATCCAAATGTTTCTTAACAAATGAAAGCAGTACATTGTTTTTTATTTACAGTGTTCCAAAAATAGTAATTTTTTACTTCTGAAGATATAATGGCATCCCTATCATAATGTATTAATTTTTTTAGTCTAAAAGGGACGTTTTTGGCATCAAATTTCCATGAAAAAGGCACAAAATAGTGATAAAAGTTGTGTAAAAAGAGGAGGGAATGCTGTACAAGAACATAGGCATACATTAATAGTAATTTAAAGTGACACAAGCTTACAAATTAACTTTATTAACACTTTATATTACATTCTTTAATGTACTTTTTATATAATTAAAATTCTGACAAAAATGTATAATAACTTTTGAGTTAGTGCAATAATTTATCAATTTCACACTAACTAAAAAATGGAAATTAAAAATACATTGTTAAAGAAAAAAAAAAATTAAGCCGAAGCAAAACCTAAATCCAGAACTGAAACAAAAACTGAAAACCGGAACTGAACCGATATCCTCCAAACCGGAACGTAACCGGAACGAAAAAAAAATTCAATCGGTTCGGAGCCCTGATTGTAATGTTTCCAATCGTTCAAAAAAAAGTAACTACAATTTGTTCTGTATTTTATAACAAAATTTTACAGAAGAACTCGACTACAGCATGGACGTAGAAAACATGGACCGATCATTGCATTATTCGCACTGAAGAAAACATAAAACTGTTAGACTCCAAGTACACTTGTTCGTAATTTAAATTGTCAACGGTTTACGATTTCCGTTAAGGAACGAATTTTTTTTATTAATGAACATATTTTCAAATAATAACATTTTACAAAAAAAACTTACTAATGAAAAGATAACTTCGGTTTATCACGGGAATTAGATTTACATTTGATGCATGTATCCATTTCCACTATTTATATATTGCATTATTTTCACATTCAAAAATTTAAAATGGAAAAAAGCTTCTGCACATTAGAAGTGAAGCAATGTTATGTTTTCTTCAGTGTAAACAATGCAATAATCGGTCCATGTTTTCTGCGTCCATGGACTAGGGTAACCAAGTACTTATTCTGTGGTATATTGTTTTTTTTGTAAACATTTAATATTCACAGCCCAAAAATCTTGTAAAGACTACAGTGGAATGTAATTTACTTTACTTTACAAAAGAATGTAAATCACATTACTAGGTAAAATTTACATTAAAATACTTTACAATTGAAATTTGTGAACACAGCCTAAGATTGTACGCACAGATTAACTAGAACGGCTAAGCATTCTATTATCTTCCTCTTTAAAACTTAATGGCACTACTATATTATTTTTTCTCAATGATCACTGTTGCCATTTAATTTTTTTTTAACATTTTTATTTTACATCGAGGAAACATTAAGCAAACTTAAATAGTTAAGGAACAAATTCTGCTGTATTTGTTTCTTTTGTAATTGTTACCAGAGAAATATTATAAAAAACAAATATATCTTTTTTGGTAACATTGCAGTAGGTTTTGTCAAAAGATACAAAAGAACACACGTTTGTTCATTCTGTACCAACATGAATATTGTATGTATAACTATATTGTTTATTACACGATCGTATGTAGTGTAAATTTTGATCATCTAACATTCTGTTTGTGTTATACGGGAAACCAGAATATTATTAGGAAAATTTAGAATAAATTTTTTGTAGTTTACCTATTAGTTCATATCTTTTATCCTCTCTTTCGGCCATTAAAGGACCTCCACTATCACCCTAAAAAATATTATTTATTTTAAACTATACGTATATTACATTAAAAGCTAACTTGACAAGAATCACGTAAACCAATAGCAGGGTAACCTGCACAAAGCATGTTATCAGATATCATTTTGGAGGAATAGTTGGTTTTGCGGCATTCTTCGTTCGTTAAAACCGGCACTTCAACTTCTTGTAAGACACACGAAGGCTTGCCATCTTCTTTTAACGTACCCCATCCAGAAACAATTGCAAGTGTACCATCATATAAAATATCTATGATGAAAATGTTAATGTTTTTTTTTTAAACAAATAAATAACAATTAAGATATTAAAAAAATACTAATTAACGCAATTAACCGCTTCAATATATAGCAACTGATAAAAAAAAATTACACAAAATTGTCATTTAATTATGTAAATTAGTGTTTATTTTACTCCGGTAAGTAATTGAGTATTGTAGAATATTATTAAACTATAATTTTCTATGAAAAGAGTTAATTATTAATCGAATTTTCAATAAATATTTTATGATAAATGAATAAGTAATGAGATATTAGTTAAATATTAGTTTAAAAATTATAATTACACAGAATTAACGTGCTTTAATAGAACTATTAATAAACTGACTGATTTTTATTATAAACTCATTAATATTGTATAGTGAGAGAAATTTCTAATTAGAAGTAGGCACTTAAAAATATATTCCTATAATTTAGATTATTTTTGTTTTAATTTTTAAAACTTCAGTTCTTAGTTCGCGTGGAATAAATAATTTTTTTATTTTAACTTCCTAAGTTTTCAGTTTTATTTTTGGAATTAATTTTTTTTTCTTAAGCCTAAAATGTATTATACTTAACTTTCATATTGAGATATTTAATACGCAGGTTACACAGATCGGCAAAGCGTTTCCTTAGCTTTCCCTTTAAAACTTGATGGCGCTACTCTTTATCTCTTTAAATGGCCGACGTTGCCGTTTAAAATGCTTTTCATATAAATATTTACATTTTACTTTCAATGATCATTAAAGGAAATTAAAAAAATAGATGATGGAATGAAATTTAAAGAAAATTTATTTACTTTGCAATTTCCATCG